>JADLZK010010979.1:0-173502 GCA_015847255.1 Hyparrhenia diplandra
CTAGTACATATTTAGGGCTCTAGTCTAGTATAAAATACCGGAAGGTCAATGTACTTTACAGGGTGATTTAATCAATTAAATGTTAAAATTCATTCAACAGTCAACAATCTCGGTTTACCGTGCATATTTTGCTTCGTTTTACTTAACCTCCGTCTCGATTAGGACTGCTAACTGCCATTTCCTCTCCACAAACTAGCTTTACAGCGACAGGAAAGCTTATCCGGATGCCTATGATTTCAATTCCACCAGGTGCACCAGGAATTCACCCAAGTGGACAGCGGTGTACCGTGTAAGCAGAGATGATTTTTCTATGCACGTGAGGCTGATCCGCTGATAGAGTGATAGGCGATCGCGCAGGTGAACTGGACCTGGCTAGGCCGGCTGTCGGCTGGGAGCGGCAAATGGATCAGGGCGGCCCTCCTCTGAAAGAGTGACCGGTGGCCGTGGAAACCGGCGCAGAGTCTACAGCGACGACGAACACGAACCGGTGTCGGCGCACGATCGAGGCTTTCGATCCAGATTGCGTCACATGCCCTGCGCAGCGCAGGTACAACCGGACGAAGAAAATAACGCAGGAATTCGCTTTGGTTTCAATCAGGTCCATCCCTGACGGCTAATAAATTTAAAAAGAGCAATACAAATGCATGCACGCAGCATCATCTCCAGCTTGCCGGCCGATAGATAAGAGCAACCTGCCGGTCGGTCCCCATGCATGTGCGTATTGCGGCTATCTTGTCTGCAGGTGTCCATGCATCTCAACTTGATGATAAGGGCTCGAGCAGATCTACGATTCAATCAATCCTGGAAATGAGTCTTCTGTGGAGCCTTATGTGTTGCCTGCTCCCCGGTGACTCAGTCTTTGTGCCGCTGGCGTCGTCTGGGTCTCGCATTCCCGCGCCGCGCAGGGTGCCGGCGGCGGCCGCCTCCATCTGGTCGCCGCAGCCTCGCGAGAGGAAAAACGTGGTGCAGATGGTGAGATGGAGCCTGGAGGGATGACGGAACGTGATTGAGATAGACTAACGAAGCTGCACGAAGCTGCAGTGTGCTCAACGACCCCGCAGCGCAGGCCGAGATTGACCAGGTAAGCTAGTACAGTACTACATTTTTGTAGGATTCTTCACTTCTCAATTTCTCATTTGTTTCAGATGCTAATCTGCAATCTTTTGCCATTGTTTATAATTATAGATGGAAAATATTATAAGTTGTCTCATGCGAATTGTACTAGTTAATTGATCGTGTAAAGTATTGTCTAAAGATTCAGACATAAAAAAATAAAAATAAAAATAAAACTCCAGGATTCTTTCTTCAGAGGGGAATCGAACTTGCGTCCTTGCCATACCAGAGATGAGAGGAACAGCTGCAGAATTTGCAGAGACTTTCCTGACAGAAATTCAGAACAGACGCAATACAAAACTTTTGGAGACCACGCCTTCATCAAGTTTTTTTCATTGCCAGAAGAGTAAAAGTTCAAACAACAAAGATTTGAACGGCAGAATCAAAACACATCAAGCGCATCTGAAGAATTCATCGGATATAAAAGAAGGGATTACAATTTGACAAATTTGCAACAGCAACCGAACGCAGGCAAGAAAGCGAACTCCTCCCAAATTTCCTGTTGAGATCCGCAGTGGAGAGGTCGAACGCCCCTTGAGAAGGATCTTCAAAACGGCGCCGCCGAGCCTAGCAGATCCCTCCAACACGCCCCTGATCTTATCCTCAATGGCGAGCCTCACTCCGCCTCCACCTCCACGCCAGCCTTCCGGGCAAGAGGTTCCCGGGCCCGCAGAGCCGCGCTAGTCGCCCTACCGCGACGCCGATCCGGCGCCGCGCCGCAGGTGCGGGTGGGAGGATCGGGAGGCGCGACCGACGCAGCGCGGTCCCGACTTGAGACGGGCGTGGGCCGCCGGCACACCCGGGCCTCAATCTCCCAAAGACGACACGGGCCGCGAGGCGGGCGACAATGCTCAAGATCGCAAGATTCCAGAGAGGCGATGAAGTTTACGACGGTCCGCTGTCCGCATAACACCGACGGCCGGGCGGCGGTAGAAGACGGTCTCGCCGGAGAGACCTCCGCGAGTAACGCCGACGGCGCACCCACTCTCCTCCACCCCCGCACCTCGACCGTGGCGACAAGCGCGGTAGGTGCCGGGATCGCCGTCGAGCGTGAGCTGCTGGCGCCGCTGGCGTAGCGGAGGTCGACGCCGCCACTCGCAGCCGCGGTGGCGGGCGCCACGGCCGCGGGCGAGTGCCGCCCTCAGCGGCGGCGGCGCGACGTCCCCGCCGGAGGGTCGTCGCCGCCGACGTAGTCCGCGGGCGACACGCCAACCTCGGGACGCGACCGTATCCACGAGTTGAGGCTGAACGTGACGCGGGTGGCGAGGGAGGCTCGCCGCGCCGCCGTAGAGCGGCGGCGCAGGGAGGCCACAACCTCATCGAGCATCGGGTCCACCCAACTCGGGGATCCGCGTTTCAAGTCGCACGAGTAAGAGCTGGTCCACGGTTGTGCAGCCGTGCTCAAGACGAAGGATGGCTGGTCGATGTGGAGGGGGGCCGAGCAAAGGATTTGCCCGACGAAGAAGGGGGGACCGTGGCCCCATCGTCCTGTGTCGCTCGCAACCGGACGTGGTCGACGACGCCACGCCGCTTCGGCACGCTGAGGCACTCGGGCACGGCACGAGGTCCCGGTTCACCGTCAGAGGCGCGGCCGTACTGGAGTTGCTCGTGCTCAGAATCCCTTGCCCCCGGCGCTCGCGGCCCGCGTAAGAGGCAACGAAGTCAGCACACCGAGCGGGCGACGTGGTCCCCCGCTGCATAGCTTGAAACAAAGCCCGACGAGGAAGGCGGCACCGACGCCGACGCCGAGGTCGGGAGCACGCCGCGCCGCCGCCGGGCCGGCTCGACAGCAGGAAGCCGCCGCCATCGACGAGGGGCGCAGACGGTGCAGGATGGTCCCCGGGCCGGCCCAGGTGGCGCCGACGCACGACGGTCACCGACGACGGGCGGCGGCGGCAGTGGCCTAGTCGACAAAGTGAGCGGACGCGCTGCTATCGGTCGGCCGGCCGAGCTCCGAGGGGCCGGCACTCTAGCTCGTGAAGAGGCCGCACCGAGGGGGCGCCGACGGAGTCCACGGCGACATCGATGGCGGCGGCGACGCCGACCGCGCCGTTCGCCAGCCCAACGCCGGGGGCGAAGGTCCGCGTTGGCGAGTCGGGCACACAAATGGTACCACCGGCAGCCGACTACGGAGCATCGTGAGCTGCTCGACGAGGACACGATGGACAAGCGCACCGCACGACGCTGGGGGGCCTCCCGGCCGGGCGCACTTCTCGCTGTTCGAAAGCAAATCGAGAAGGAGGCGTCCACTCCACCGCAGATCCCCTTGGGTCGACCGACGAGGGGGCAGGGTTGTTGGTGGATCTACGACTTTGCGTCGGGAGCGTAGTCCCAGTCGAGTGGTCGGAAACGCGGGGCGACGACGAGCAGTCCCGCCGGGTAAGTGGGAGCCATGATG
Source organism: Hyparrhenia diplandra (assembly GCA_015847255.1). Lineage (NCBI taxonomy): Eukaryota > Viridiplantae > Streptophyta > Magnoliopsida > Poales > Poaceae > Hyparrhenia > Hyparrhenia diplandra. Next base: position 3,512 of record JADLZK010010979.1, read on the forward strand.
TAGGGTAGAGTCGCCGCCCTCGACATCTAGAGCGGAGGGGAAGGACGGTCACCGGGGACGTGTAAGGTCCTAGATGGCTAGAGGGGGGGTGAATAGCCTATAAAAAATTTTCTACAAGCTCAACTAAACAAACCGATTAGTATAAAACACGGCCGTAAAGCGGTTTGCACTAGCTCTAGTGGTCAAGCAAGCCTTCTAGTGACAAGACTAAATATTTCTATGATCTCTAGTCCACACAAGGTCTATGTCACTACTCTAGCTAATGAGCAATCCTAATATGGTCCTTATGCTAGCAAGAACAACTACACAAGGCAAGTGCTAGCTCTCTACTCAAGGTAAACTAGCAAAGTAAAGTTAGAGCGAGAAGCTTGTTATACCCGACGTAGAGGCTATGAACCAATCACCGGGAAGAGGATGAGCCAATCAACACAATGAGATGAAGAACCAATCACCAAGACAATGAACAAGTCGATTTGTTCACCCGGAGTTCGCTTGTACACCGACAACTACTCTCTCGGTTGTCGACCATCAACACAAGGATGGTGTTTGAGCTAGGCGGTGCCCTTGCTAGCCTCAACACACCACTCAACAAGTGTGGTACCCAAAGCACGAGCAATGTATTCCTTGCACTTTGTCTTCCCGACGAGGAGTGCGTAATCCTCTCACAAACCAACCGAGGTGGCCAAGAACAATCATCTTCTCTTGCCAACGCCTCCACCACTTCACCAAGCCGGCTAGGAGCGGTGTCTCCAAGAGAAACGGGAAATCCACCGTCTCACAACGATTCCCAAGTGCCTCTAGATGTAAGGACTCGATGCAATGCACTTGGATCACTCTTCTCTCAAGAATGAAGCTCAAATCAAGAATGAGAGAGGAGGGAGGCTTGCTTGCTTGCTCAAAGATGTTAGGAATGATTCAAATGTCCAAGAGAGAGTGCAAGTGGCAGCCAAGGTGGTATATATAGGCCACACCACGAAATGTGGTGGAAAGGGTGGAAAACACACTTTCGGGCGGCCCGACCGACAGATCGACCGGACTCACCGGTGAGTCGGTCGGTGGGTCCGGCCAAAACCGACAAGCCGAACCGACCCGCTGACCCCGCCTCCGCGGCGTCCGGCCGCTAAGATCCGATCGATCGCGTCCGGCCCACCGGATGCTTCCGGCCGGTGCGCGTCCGGTCACCCGTCGACGCCGACCCTCGAAACATGCTTCGCCAGACGCGACGCGCGACGGAGCGCCCCGGCCACTTTTTGACCAGCGTCCGGCCAAGCATCCGGCCACGCCGAAGCCGCGAAAAACGTCGCCGTTCGCCGTTCCTTCGCTTTTGCTCCAAAACCGACTTCCGTCACTTGTTTCTTGTTGCCGACACGCCGAAGAACACCTCGACCTCATGTGTTAGCATTTTTGAAACCATTTCCACCAAGGACGGAGTTAGCACTTTAGGTTAGAATGCATGCATATGAGACTTGAACCTAAAGACACGTGAGGATCGATATGTACGAAAGTTTTCCCCTCTTTATAGTACGGCTTATCGATCCTATAACCACCCACACCCTCTATGGTGTCTTGGGTGTGAAATCAAAAGCCCTATGGTTATACCTTTGCCTTGGGACCTTTGATCTTCAAACTCCACTGAGTTGCATGCTTGATCAACTTTTGGATCACCTCGATCCCTCATCCATGATCACAATGCACCAACTCCTAAGACGACCAATCTCCAATCATGTCAAACACTTAGCATGGAGAGATTAGTCCTTAGGTGTCACTAATTAGCCAAAACCAAACAAGAGATCTTCAATCTCCCTCTTTTTGGTAATTGGTGACAACCCGCATAAAGGTTTTATGATTAATGTTTTTGAACATACAACGGTTGTCCAAGCATTTTGCTTACAATCATAGAATTGGACAATCCACATAGTTCGGTTTTGGTAGCATAAGCTCCCCCTACATGTATGCCACGAGTTTGGAACGAAGCATTGCATACATGTATGAATATTGAAATTGAGGGTGAGCTAGGTTACCAAAATGATGCTTAGGGTGAAAGAAATGGACCTTTGAAGCGTGATACCAATCGGAGTTGCGCCATTTTCACCATACAAGCATCAAGGTAACTAGATTTTCATCAAAACTCAAAGTACCACGTGAGATCACATTATAAGCAAGGTACTTGAATTAAGAGCGGAATTTAGAAAATCTAGCTAGCTCCTATGCATGCTAGTTATCAATCACTTATAAATCATCTTACTCAACTAGCATACATCACACAAGCATGTATATAGAGATTAAATACATGTGCAATGAGCAAGTTATATGTTAGTGCACAAACAAATGCAACAAAATGTCTATGAGCTTGCTCCCCTACTTGTGTGAACCACTTGTAAACTCATGAGCCACATGAGAGGTTTTCAAAAACATGTGAAATTTTTAATTTTCCAAAAACCTTTCATGCACTAATCTCTCCCCCTTTGTCGATAATTTCCACAAAAGGTATGACCATGTTGTGTTATGGAAGAGAGAATAGTGCTCAAAATTGGTCAAATTTGGATTACTTGTCAAACATATATTTCGGTTTGAACCAAAGACAAGCTTCTTCACACCTTATGACAAGGGTTATCTTGCCTATGTTGAAGCATATGTGTGAAAAGATATCCAAAATCAACACTTGAGATTGCAAGCCCATAAACATGTCATATGTCATCACTAGATCAAACAAGCATAAATAGCAATAGTGATGACATACATACATTGAAATCCTTTTATTTTCCATGAATGCTTCCTAAGGCACAAGTTATATGTCTATATGTTCTAACAAGTCCTTAGATATCATGAATGCCATGCCAAATAATTTTACCTTGGCTTTGCTTGATGAAGGGGCATGTCATGATAGTGGGGTGCATTCAACTCATATTTGAGAAGTCAAGGATATTCAACTCATTTCTTAGCTTGCAAAACCTCTTCTCATCTAGTGGCTTTGTAAAGATATCAGCCAATTAATCTTCGGTGCCAATAGGTTGGATAGCAATGTCACCCTTTTGTTGATGATCCCTTATGAAGTGATGCCTTATGTCAATGTGCTTGGTTCTTGTATGTTGGACCGGGTTTTGAGTCATCTTGCAAACACTTTCATTGTCACAATACAAAGGCACATGATGGAAATCAAATCCATAGTCCTTCAAAGTTGATCTCATCCATAGCAATTGTGCACAACAACTACCGGCACTAATGTATTCGGCCTCGGCGGTTGAAAGTGTCACACCGGTTTGCTTCTTTGAGGACCAAGATACTAGAGATCTTCCAATGAATTGACAAGTGCCACTTGTGCTTCTTCTATCAACCTTGCAACCCCCATAGTCGAGTCCGAATATCCAATAAGCTCAAAGTTTGACCCCTTGGGATACCATAGCCCTACATTTTGAGTGTGCTTCAAGTACCTCAATATCCTTTTTGATGCGGTGAGGTGACTCTCTCTAGGTGAGGATTGAAATCTTGCACACTTGCCCACACTAAACATCACATCGGGCCTAGAAGCGGTCACATAGAGTAAGCTTCCAATCAATGACCTATAGTACCTTTGATCAACCGTATTGCCACTTTCATCATTGTCCAATGATCTATTGGTACCCATTGGTGTATTGATGCCCTTGGCATCTTGCAATCCAAATCTCTTGACCATGTCTCTAATGTATTTCCCTTGATTAATGAAAGTGCCATTCTTCATTTGCTTGATTTGAAGGCCAAGTAAATATGTGAGCTCTCCAAGCATAGACATCTCAAATTCTTTTGCCATCATCTTGGAAACTCTTCACAATACTCTTGATTTGTTGATCCAAAGATAATACCATCAACATATATTTGCATGACAAACAAATCCTTTCCAATCTTCTTGGTGAAGAGAGTAGTGTCAACTTTGCCCATCTTGAAGCCTTTCTTGCGTAAGAAGTCTCTCAACCTCTCATACCATGCTCTAGGTGCTTGCTTCAACCCATACAATGCCTTGTTCAACTTGTACACATGGTTGGGATGATGGTAATCTTCAAAACTGGGTGGTTGCTCAACATACACTAGCTCATTGATGAAGCCATTTAGAAAGGCACTCTTGACATCCATTTGATAGAGCTTGATGTTGTGTGCATATGCATAGGCCAATAGAATTCTAATTGCCTCTAATCTTGCAACCGGAGCATACGTTTCACCAAAGTCAAGACCCTCTACTTGAGTGTAACCTTGTGTAACTAGTCTTGCTTTGTTTCTCACAACAATGTCATCTTCATCTTGCTTGTTCTTGAAAACCCATTTGGTTCCAATGATATTGTAGTCCTTCGGTCTCTCTACCAATTTCCAAACCTTGTTTCTATCAAAGTTGTTGAGCTCTTCTTGCATGGCAATAACCCATTCTTCATCCTTTAAGGCATCACCAATCTTTTCGGACTCTTCTTGTGACACAAATGCAAAGTGTTCACAAAATGCCGCAAGTCTTCCTCTTGTTTGTACTACTCCACTTGCAATGTCACCAACAATTTGATCAATTGGGTGATCTCTAGCAACACTTGAGTTTTGGAGTATTGGAACTTGATTGCTTGAGCTTGGTTGATCACTTGTTGTAGCTTGAGATGATGTACTAGCTTGTTGTTGATCTTGAACTTGAGCACCACTAGCTTGTGTGATTTGCACTTCATCTTTGTCATCATCAACTTGAGTTGGCCTAATATCACCAATGTCCATACTTCTCATGGCATTTACTAATTGAGTTCCACTAACATCATTAAGGTTCTCATCTTCATCTTGGGACCCATTGGTTTCATCAAATTCTACATCATGGACTTCTTCCAATACACCACTTGAGTTGTTCCACACTCTATATGCTTTGCTTGTGGTGGAATAACTAAGTAGGAACCCTTCATCACACCTCTTGTCAAACTTGCCAAGTCTTGCACCCTTCTTCAATATGTAGCATTTGCACCCAAATACTCTAAAGTATGCAATGGTTGGCTTTCTTCCATTCAATAGCTCATAAGGTGTCTTATTCATCATGGGATGGCAATACAATCTATTGGTGTAGTGGCATGCGGTGTTGATTGCTTCGGCCCAAAATGATTGACTCACATTGTATTCACTAAGCATTGATCTTGCCATCTCAATGAGAGTCCTATTCTTCCTCTCAACTAAGCCATTTGATTGTGGTGTGTACTTGGCCGAAAGTTGATGCATGATTCCATAGTCATCACATAGCTCATCAACTCTTGTGTTCTTGAACTCACTTCCATTGTCACTTCTCACTTTCTTCACTATGATATCAAATTCATTGTGCACCCTCTTGAGAAATGTCTTGAAGATTGAATATGTGTCACTCTTGTCATTGAGAAAGAACACCCAAGTGAATCTTGTATCGTCATCCACAATCACAAATCCATACTTGTTGCCACCAATACTTGTGTATGCGGTTGGACCAAACAAGTCAATATGGATCAAGTCAAATACCTTGCAAGTACTCATGAAGCTCTTCTTTGGATGAGTGTTGGCAACTTGCTTTGCCGGCTTGACATGCACTACATAGCTTGTCCTTGTCAAAATGAACATCCTTCAAGCCTCTTACTAGATCATGTTGAACTAACTTGTTGAGTTGCTTCATGCCAACATGACCAAGTCTTCTATGCCATAGCCAACCCATGCTAGATTGAGATATCAAGCATGTACTAATTTGAGTCTCACTAGCACCAAAATCCACAAGGTAGAGGTTATCAAATCTTATTCCCTTGAAGATCAAGCTTGAATCTTTGGTATTCACTATCTCAACACTATCTTCACCAAAGATGCACTTATAACCAAGATCACATATTTGTGCCACCGAAAGCAAGTTATACTTCAAGATATCAACTAGTGCCACATTTGACAATGTCAAGTCATTGGTTATTGCAACCTTGCCTATCCTTTGAATCTTGCCACTTTTGCTATCACCGAATGTAATAGGCTTGCCATTATCTTGTGTTAAATCAATGATATTGAACTTCCTTGCATCACCGGTCATATGTTGAGTGCACCCACTATCAAGAATCCAATGGTTGCCCCCAATCTTGTAATTCACCTACAAGAAAATCAATAATATTTAGGTACCCATTTGCCTTTGTGTCCTTGGAGGTTAGCAACCAAAGCCTTTGGTACCCAAATTGTCTTCTTCTTTTGGGCCAACAATGGGTGTACCAATGAACCTTGCCTTGACACCCTTCTCACCTTTGGTAAGCAAATAACAAGAATCAAAAGATATGGAATGCACTTTGCTTGATTTCTTATTCATGTTCATTTTAGCACATTTTATCTCTTGATGCCCCACTTGCTTGTATCTATTGCAATAGAGCCCATTGCTCTTCACAAAGCTAGGCTTTGGAGTAGCAAAGGTCTTCTTGCCTTTCTTGAGGACATAGCCTAAGCCTTCCTTGTTAAGAGAAAACCTTTGGCTACCCAAGCACTTTAGCAAGCGGGCATCCCCACCATATGCCTTCCTCAAGGAATGGGTGAGCTCATCCACCTCTCTTTTGAGAGTCTCATTCTCAACTTTTAGTGATGAATCTAAAATTACTCCATCACTATGAGTAGAGCTTGAGTGGGTTGATGTGGATGTGGAAGGAATGGATGGTTCTTCAACATCAACCACAAAAGGTTCATCTATGATGTCACATGTTAAACCAACATCCTTCTTGATGATTGAGCAAGCTCTATCATTCTTCTCTAGGAGCAAGGCATGGGCTTTCTTAAGCCTTGTATGAGCTAGCTCCAATTCCCCATGGTCTTCCTTTAGACCCTCATGGGTGGCCTCTAGCTCACTAAAGTTTTGCTCAAGAGTTTTTACACTCTTTTGCAAAGCTTTGCATTCCTTGTCCTTAGTCTTAAGCATGATATGAGTTTGTTTAAGCATCTCTAAGAGTTCATCTCTAGTGGGTTCATCATCATCATCATCTTCACTATCATATTTTACTTCATTATCACTTAGTTCATTATGCTCATACAATGATACCTTAGTGGCCTTAGCCATGAAGCATGACGGTGATGAGCCGAAGAGGGATGATGTCTTGTGTTGGCCAATTGCACTCATGGCCTTGGGCTTCTCCTCCTCTTCATCGGATGAGCCATCACTATCCCAAGAGCAAACAAATACACCATCATTTGTCTTCTTGAAAGTCATTTACTTGCTCTTTTTGTTGGTCTTGCCACCCTTGTTTGCCTTGTGCATCTCTTTCTCTTTCTTGATTGGGCAATCGGCAAGGATGTGATAAGGACTATCACATTCAAAGCACTTCCTTGGCTCTTCATAGCTCTTTGATGAATCATTTCTTCTTCTAGAGCTTTGGCCAAACTTCTTGTTCTTCAATACCTTGTTAAAGTTCCTCACAAACATGACAAACTCTTGATCAGTCTCCTCAAGGTTGACTTCCTCATCATCTTCTTCTTGAGCCTTGACTTGCCCTTGGCCTTGATGAGGTGGTGGCGGCCTTGAATGCCACAACCTTCTTGTTCTTGTCATCTTCCTTCTCTTCCTCATCTTCCATGCCATCAACTTTCTCATCGGGTGAGCACTTCACCAAGTAAGTCACTAGGTGTCATGGTGTCCAAAGCACCCGAAAGAGAATCTTCCTCAACATGATAAATCTCTTGGGCAAGCACATTAAGAATTTGTGCCCAAAGTCACGGTCTAGGGTCTTCACACCCAATGCCTTGAGATCATTCACAATTACTTGGAGCCTATGGAATGTCTCTGGTATGCTCTCATCTTTCTTCATCTTGAAGTTCTCAAATTCACTCTTGAGAACATACAATTTGGCACTTTTCACCACCTTCGTGCCCTCATAGGTCTCACACAACTTCTCCCAAACCTCACTTGCCTTCTCAAGGTCTTTGATCCCCTCAAACACCTTGACATCCATGCCATTATACAAAGTGTTCAATGCCATGGTGTTGCATTGCTTGTTAGACTTGTCGGTGGGGGTGAGGTTGGTTGGATCAAGGATGACATAATCCTTCTCCGTCACTTCCCACACTTGGTCATTAATTGATCCTAAGTACATTCTCATGCATCTCTTCCAATAATCAAAATTCTTGACCCCATCAAATAAAGGAGGCTTTCCCCCAACATGGTTGAACACAACATTAGCCATAGCTTCACACCAAGGTTGTTAAGCCTTCAAATATGGTGACCACGGCTCGATACCACTTGTAAGGTCCTAGATGGCTAGAGGGGGGGGTGAATAGCCTATAAAATTTTTCTACAAGCTCAACTAAACAAACCGATTAGTATAAAACACGGCGTAAAGCGGTTTGCACTAGCTCTAGTGGTCAAGCAAGCCTTCTAGTGACAAGACTAAATATTTCTATAATCTCTAGTCCACACAAGGTCTATGTCACTACTCTAGCTAATGAGCAATCCTAATATGGTCCTTATGCTAGCAAGAACAACTACACAAGGCAAGTGCTAGCTCTCTACTCAAGGTAAACTAGCAAAGTAAAGTTAGAGCGAGAAGCTTGTTATACCGACGTGTAGAGGCTATGAACCAATCACCGGGAAGAGGATGAGCCAATCAACACAATGAGATGAAGAACCAATCACCAAGACAATGAACAAGTCGATTTGTTCACCCGGAGTTCGCTTGTACACCGACAACTACTCTCCGGTTGTGCCGACCAACACAAGGATGGTGTTTGAGCTAGGCGGTGCCCTTGCTAGCCTCAACACACCACTCAACAAGTGTGGTACCCAAAGCACGAGCAATGTATTCCTTGCACTTTGTCTTCCCGACGAGGAGTGCGTAATCCTCTCACAAACCAACCGGAGGTGGCCAAGAACAATCATCTTCTCTTGCCAACGCCTCCACCACTTCACCAAGCCGGCTAGGAGCGGTGTCTCCAAGAGAAACGGGAAATCCACCGTCTCACAACGATTCCCAAGTGCCTCTAGATGTAAGGACTCGATGCAATGCACTTGGATCACTCTTCTCTCAAGAATGAAGCTCAAATCAAGAATGAGAGAGGAGGGAGGCTTGCTTGCTTGCTCAAAGATGTTAGGAATGATTCAAATGTCCAAGAGAGAGAGCAAGTGGCAGCCAAGGTGGTATATATAGGCCACACCACGAAATGTGGTGGAAAGGGTGGAAAACACACTTTCGCGGCCCGATCGAGACCGACCGGACTCACCAGTGAGTCCGGTCGGTGGGTCCGGTCACAACCGACAAGCCGAACCCGGCTGACCCGCCTCCGGCGGCGTCCGGCCGCAAGATCCGATCGATGCGCCCGGCCAAGACCGGATGCTTCCGGTCGGTGCGTCCGGCCACCCGCCGACGCCCGACCCTCGGAACATGCTCTTCGCCAGACGCACGCGACCGGAAGGCCCGGTCACTTTTTGACCAGCGGTCCGGCCAAGGTATCCGGCCACGCCCGAAGCCGCGAAAACTGCCGCTTTCGCCGCCTCCTTCGCTTTTTTGCTCCAAACCGACTTCCGTCACTTGTTTCTTATTTGTTGCCGACACGCCGAAGAACACCTCGACCTCATGTGTTAGCATTTTCGAAACCATTTCCACCAAGGACGGAGTTAGCACTTTAGGTTAGAATGCATGCATATGAGACTTGAACCTAAAGGCACGTGAGGATCGATATGTACGAAAGTTTTCCCTCTTTATAGTACGGCTTATCGATCCTATAACCACCCACACCCTCTATGGTGTCTTGGGTGTGAAATCAAAAGCCCTATGGTTATACCTTTGCCTTGGGACCTTTGATCTTCAAACTCCACCGAAGTTGCATGCTTGATCAACTTTTGATCACCTCGATCCCTCATCCATGATCACAATGCACCAACTCCAAGACGACCAATCTCCAATCATGTCAAACACTTAGCATGGAGAGATTAGTCCTTAGGTGTCACTAATTAGCCAAAACCAAACAAGAGATCTTCGAGACGGAACCGCAAAGGCGCGCCACGACTATTCGGGACCCGTCCTCCAACTTGAGGTGTCACGCGCGGGCGGGCGGTGGCAAAGAACGCCAGTGCACGGCGAGCCAAGCGCACCATGGTTGGAAGACTCCTACGGCGCGGCGCTGGACAGCACACCGGCGCCGCAGAGCGGAGGGTCGTGTCTCATGGCCACCGGCGCACCGCGACGCGCGCTTCCACCCCCAGCGCCCGCCGCCACCGCTGGGCTCATTGGGGCAAAGAACGGGCCCGCCGCAACCCGCCGGAGGGGGCGACGCAAATGGGCCGGCCGACGAAGATGCCGGGCGCAGCGCCGCGCCGCCGTGCCGCGTGAAGAGGGTCTGGCCGAAGGCCGGGAAGGGCCGACGGCGGGCCGTGTTCGGCCGCTGGACGCCCACCGCTGCCACCCCGGGCGCCGCGACGACGGGCCGTGGCGGGGGAGGGAGCGCGCCGCCGGCGGCGGACGGGCGCGGGCACCCACGGACGACGAGACGTCGGCCACGGCCCGGGGCCACGGGCGGGACGGATCACCGGATCCGCCCCGCAAGAGCCGGATCCGCCCCGCCGGGCGTGGGAGCGGCGGTGGCCGGCGACGGCGGGCCACAGCGGCGGCGGATGTCGGGCGGCCGCGCCCGCGACGGGAAGGAGAGGTGGGGTTTGTCGGGGCCGAGCAACTGAGGAGGAAGGGAGGGGGGGCCGAGGAGAGGGAGGGCACCGGGGGTTCGAGGTCGCCGGCCGAGAGGGCGCGGCGGCATCGCCACGGCAACGGCCACCGCCCGGGTCGTTCACTGGGTGTGGTCTTCACCTAACTCGACGCAATACAAAACTAGTTCAAAGAAGTTGACATCTAATGACTTTATAAGTAATAAACACTTGAATTGGACGCGGCGGAGATCCGAAGGTGACAAGAAGTTTCGACGAGCAAATTATTGCAGCATCGCCACAAGCAAAAGTAGCGTGCTTGCTACTATCCTACATGGATTTATTCAAACAAGATTTTGTTTCTACAAATCCTTTTCGCCTAAATAATGATCCGCAGAAAATGTGCTTATGCATGTGCATTTGCACTTGCAAGATTGATCGTGACCCACGTGACCAGCTTTTTTTTATCTTTTTTCGAAAGATCCATTATCGGGGCTTTTATTGATAAGAAGAAGTTGAACAATTATAACCCAATGGCATAAGTTATGCCTCTTTTGGGTTGCGATCACTAGATAGTGAAAGCTCCGCCACCCCTACTTACATAGTTTCTAATTTACACTAACTCCCTTCGCCCCTTAATATCCGTCGCTCGGGCCGGTGGTGTTGTCCCTAAATGTGTGTCGCTAGAAGTAGCAGCCTATTGTCGCAGCTCGGTAGGTTGCCACAACACGTTAGGGCGTGTTTGGTTGCCGCTTCTACTCACCGGGTCAGATCTAGCCAGCCCGTGCTCTCTCCACCCCCGGTCCAATGCATGCAAGGGAGGGTTGTTTGTTGCTCGCGACAAACACAAACCGCCCAATGCACCGTTGTTTGGTTGATTGGTTCGGGCCTAAGCCGAAATGCCGATGCAGGGTGGTGTTTGGTTGCCCGCAGCAGACCGGTGTGGTAACCCGCTCCCGGGTGGTCGGGTGTGCTTACCATGAAAGAACATGCAAATAAAGTGGCTACTTGAAATAAATAACAGTCCAAATCCAATGAGCACATAATAAAAAAATATTACATCCCAAATAACATAACAATAGCTACTTGAACTTGTGTAAAAATATTGATCCTACATCACCGGCATGAGGCATGTACTCAATTGTGTAAAAATATCATTGGCATGAGGCACATGCTCAGTTCTATAACAAATTCATCATTGGCAAGAGGCATATGCTCGTTTTGAAAAAAAGTATCATTGGCATGAGAAATAATTGAAGCATAGGAATCAAAAACATACAATAGAGGCAAATGCTCAAGACTTTAATAATATCATTGGCGCACACGCCTTTAGCTCAAATAAGGTTCACAACATAGGGGCGCTTTGGTTGCTCGCACAACAATAAGAGATACTAAATAAAGGTAACAAGTTTGCAGAATTGTGGCATATCAAGGTCACTAACTACATGTTAGTGAAAAGAGACATTACAGACCATGTCAACTGCACAAAAGAATAGTCAAGACACAAAACAGAGAGCAACTATGCCTCATGCCTCGCTTAATAGAAAACAAGTTAACATCACTACATATGCCTCATGCCTCAATTACAAATTATACCATCATTGTACATGTCTCAAGCCTCAGTTGTAGTGTTAGAATCATCATTGCAATTGTCTCAAGCCAAATTAAAATGGTAGCACCACATCATTGCACATGTCCAAAGTCTCGTGTAAAGTGTAGTATCTTATAAATGAAACATCACCGCATATGTCTCAAGCCTCGTTATTGTCTTAGGTAAAATGGCAGCAACCCTTGCAAAAAAAATACGTTTCTGTTCTTGCAAATCCATCTAGACAAAGCAACATTGAGCAAGCAAAAATTACTATGGACCCGACCAAAAAACAACTATTTCAGTCACACAAAAAAGGACAAGTGCTCGATCTAAACATGCATCATCGCAGCATGGACATATGCTCAAGATGAAAAAAAACATCATTGACTTGGGCATATGCTCAGTAGTAAACAATCATCACCATTGACTTGGGCATATGCTCGTAGTAAACAATCATCAGAAAAAACAAATTCTTAGAAACCAAGAACACAGATCTAGATGGCCTCCAACAAAGAATGGACTAAATCTTGAGGTTAGGGTTTCCAAATCAGAACTAGTTCTAGGGGAAAACGGAAGGGAATGAGGAGAAATCACTTGCCTTTGGAAGCCTCAGATCCGTGTCATTGGCATCAAAGAGATGGAACAGAGAGGGATTAATCGCTGGACGATTCGAACAATAACAAAGAAGAGAAGAGGGGAATGGAGCACCCACGGATGAGCGCATGAGCGACATCACCGAGGAAGAGAGGTGGGAGGGGAGGTAACCCCTAGCCGGTTCCCGCCATCTCCGTGGAGCCGAGTGGGGGCGCTTGGCGCCATCGCCAAGACGAGCAGAGCCGTGCCCGGAGGAACGCCAAATCCACCGCTTCCCCGGAGCCTAGCTCGGGGGGTACCTTTTGCACGAGCCGAGCCCCGGCCGAAGGGGAGGAGTAGGCAACCAAACAGCTGGTCCCTGCATCCCGTGAGCCGGGTTCGGTGGGATGCGTGGAACCAAACACGCCCATAATCGCTTGGTGCCGCCAGAAAAGAAGCCTTTCCTCGGTTTCCTCCACACACAGCCGCAAATGTAAAAAATTATTTATGTGTGGCACTTGTCCATCTTTGGAGCAATAAATCACCCGTCCATCCTTGCTTCGTAGGGCTGTTCGCTAGTTTTGCTACTGCCTTGATTCCTGGGACAAAAACTAGAACGACTTTACATCAAGGGACGAGGGACTACATGGTTATTCAACTCACCCACTAGGCCTATGATTTGTACAGCTTGTGGCAGTACTTCGGTGAGGGCTAAGTTACCTGCCCGTACCCACGTCCTCGCTTCATCTTGGATAGTGCTGAGAATTTGTTCCGGTGATCTCTCCTTCCTGCTGAAGACCCGGCTGTTACGTTCCTTCCAAATCTCCCAAACCGCGAGCATTGCCATGGACTGCACCCCTCCTTTCCAGCGTGTTGGAACTCCGCTGCTTAGCTCAATAAACCATTGTCCTAGGTTATCTATGTTGCTCCATCTCTCAGGAAGTAGTGATGGGGCCTAGATCCATCCAACTACCTTTGCCCAAACTGATTACGAACAATTGCATTCAATGAACAGGTGATGCACTGTCTCCAGGTTCCTCACACACAGTTGGAAGAAATAGTCATTTGGCCATTGTCTTAGCATTAGCCTTGCTGCTGTCCAAAGCCTGTTTTGCAACATGAGCCAGAATCGACATTTCGGTGGCGCTTTTGTCTTCCAAATAGCCTCAGCCGTGTTTGCCTTGATCATACCGGTGTTTTGCAACATGATCGAAACAAGCTGTGCCTTTCACTTTCGGGAGGGAAAAAAACGAAAACCAATCCTCCCTCCTAAGAGCACCTCCAGTGTATCGAAAAAGCGAACCGTGGGAGCGCAGAATCGAACCATAGAAGCTCCAGTGTGTCGAACCGAGGGTCTCAGAGTTAGAAGCGAACTTTGTTTAGCATCCGAACCGTGCCGACTATTTTAATCGACGCTGCCGCTCCAACCATGCTAGCGCATGCTGTTGCCATGCGAGTTGCTGAGAGAAACATTTATTTAGTACACCATGCGGGCTCCACATATTCATGACTACACTACAGCGATCGAACTTTAGCAGCGTTCGTTTTTTACACAGTGCATGGTTCGGTCTCACACTAGAGTTGCCCTAAAAGCTAACGGTAGCACCGGACGTACGCCTGTTCATCTTCTGGCATCAATCAGACGAACATGGCATTATCAGCAGGCAACGTTTGAGATCGATGACACGACATTTTGTCAGGTAAGGAATATGTTTGGAAATAGACTTGTGAGGCTGTGTTTTGCGGCTGGTATTCGTGTTCCTCCAATCCTCGTCGAAGCTCTAGAAAAAGTGCATTCTTGCGGATCAGAAGCTCTAGAAAAAGTGCATTCTTGCGGATCAGTTACGGGAGCTTCAATGGTGCTCATCGTCATCGTTAAGGATGGCAATGACAGGAGACCAAAAAGAATAGCTTGGCATCTCTTCCCTGGTATATGACTGGGGGCACAGCCATAATATTCCCTCTCACCCTTGGCTATGTTCTTTTTTTTTTAGCTGCTCCATCTGTTTCGAAATATAAGAAATTTAAATTTTGTCCCAAGTTAAAATATTCCAATTTGATCAAGTTTATACCCTGTCTTCTACATGATGCCACATCATATATGTTTGCTTTGAGTCAGATTCTATAAAAATGTAGCAATAGAAGTGGATATTTTAGAAACAAATATACTTGGTAATCTAATATTTAAAGTTTTTTATCGTAATAGCAAATATTGGTAGTATAGATGTAAATTTGAGAAGATATTTTGGTTTGGTTTTAATAATAAAAATAGGTAATGCACTAATGCAAATCTAATCGGTTACTTAAATTATATATCATATTTGGCATTGGGTAGTTTTAGAGGATATTTTTAGCTTAATTTTAATCATTGTAGAAGTAGATAATTTAGTTGAACATTTAAAGGTTGCCCCTCTCTCCAACAAAAAAGAGTGCAATTTTAGGTTTGGAACTATTTAAAAAATTGATAGGTTTGACAAAGTTTTTAAAAACTATACTAATATTTATGTCTCCGATAGATTAATATAAAATATATTTCATAATTAATCGAATGATACTTATACGGTGTCATAGATGATAATGTTTTTTGTATAGATTTTAATTAAACCTAAAACTATTTGACTCCCCAAAATATGAGAATTAAATTATCTTTTGAGATCAGATATTTTATTAATGGTAGGATGGGTAATTTAAATACAAATTTAAGAAATTTCCTTACACTATAATATTCCATAATGGCATATGTGCGTGATTTAGATGTAAGTTGACGTTGTTTTCACAATATCATAGGTAGTCAACTTTTTTTAGAATAAATGTCGTATTCAATAACTATAACTATTATCCATGATGGTTATAGTATATAACTGATTACTGGATTGCAAATTTTTATATAGAGAAATATTAGATTTTTATTCTTTTTTCAGGCACCTCGCGTGTGCGCCCATCTGCTGCATGCTTTCTAAATGGAGTATAACCTTGATATAATAATGGCGAGAATTTGGGTGATTTTAAATTGGCGCGTCATCTTGGGCGGTCTCGCGTTCCCGTGCGGTGCCGACGGTCGCCGTCGCTCCCGTCTGGTCGCCTCAGGACTCGGGAGGGCAATGCAAAACGTGGTGCGCGAGACGGCGAGAGCGACGTTGGACCCCAGACTGTGACGCCTGCGAGATAATTGTTATTATGTGACTCCAAACAATTGGCTTCAGAAAATAGGATTTCTAACGTTGGTTTTTGCTAAAATATGACTCCAAATGTTTTTACTTCGAAATAATATAATTTTAAGTGTTTTAATTCATTTGAAATTGCAAATACATGCATATCTAGTATATTTCCGTATTGACTTTTTCTACCCTTGTGTAAAATCTAATCTATTCGTTTGGTCCATGCCATTCTACTCCCCGCACGTTTCCCGCACGATCTAACTGTTTGACGCCGCACGCCGCCGCCACTCCGCCACGATATCTCCGCTACTGCCGCCCGTGATCTGCAGCTCTTCGCCCTCTTTCCCTCATCTCGCCATGGACGGAGATCCTCCCGCGAATACGCCGTTGGAGTGGTGTACATGGCGGCCAGCCAAGGCATGGCCAAGGCGGCTGGTGAAAGGCACGACCAGCAGCAGCCTGCCAAGGCGCCCTGCCATGGGCAGGAGCCGCGCGGCGGGCATCGAGGAGCAGCCATGGCACGGCCGCGTGCATAGGAGCAGCCATGGCACGATTGCGTCGTCGAGGAACAATTTGCATGGCCAAGCCAAGACCACGTACGGGCAGCAAGGAGGCGCCCACGGACCAGCACAGGCATACACGGTACAGCCAGCCGGAAGAAATACATGTATTTAGATGCCAAATGAATTAAAACACTCTAAATCATATGTATTCCGAAGTAAAAATGTTTGGAGTCATATTTTAAATAAACGAACGTTAGAAATCCTATTTTTGCGAAGCTAATTATTTGGAGTCATATAATAGCAATTATCTCGACGCCTGCGGGTGTTTGTGTCGAATAGAACAAATCGTGTCTTCTTCTTCCATGCAAGTATGCAGGATGGTCAGATGGGGATGCTGTAGACCTCATCGATGGGTTGGAGTCTAGCTTGAAGAGATAGTGATAGACCATTCAATCTGCGATGTGCTCGATCATATAGTATTTTTTTTTCGCGATCGGGCCATTCACCCGTGTTTCATTAAGAGGAGGAAAACCCAAATCCAAATACAAACTACCGAAAGATGCCGAGTGGACATCGAAACAAGAAGAAGAAGGTAGGTAACAAACAACAACTACAACAAGAGGAACTCGAGAAACGGCGTCCTAGCTACTGAAAAAATCTCCGTTTTGTATAGCAATCTCCGTTTTGTCTTCCGCCGCCAGGCCACCATGGTGGTACATGATTGACCAGCAACTTCGTCGGTTTTGCACTTGTATTTTTTTTCTTTTGCTGAAAAAATGTTTCAGCAAAGAAGGGTAAAATATATAAGCTTCAGTTATTTGCTCTTCGGTCAGCATAAGATAAATATGCAGCAGATTTCCGGTCAGAAATGCAGAATAGAAGCAGCGACAACTGTCCATGTAGAGTAGTATATAGTGTAGTATCAAAGGTTGTATCGAAGATTCAAAGAAGTTGACGTCTCATGATCGAGGTTTAATTGTCAAGTCAGTTGCATGCAGTTTCATTTCGTCCACGAGCATCAGTTCGTGCCAGTCTTTTTCAGCGAACAAATGTTCAGGAATAGGTTAGGTACACGTGAGGGAGCGCAGACTTCATCACCTCGATCAATCCACTTAACCAGCAGTGGGTAGTCCGGCCGGCCGGCCTCCTAAAGCCAACGGTAGCAACAGACGGTCGTTCATGATCTGCTTGCGTCAGGTTGACCGATGAGCATAGCCTTTGCAGACCACCGTGTGGCGATTACACGATCACACACGACACGAGCACGACTCCATGTCCGGCTACTTCTTGAGATAAAGAACGATTCTCGATAATCTCCAGTTAAGGAATAATAAGTTTAGAAATACTATATGGCCTTGACGACGACTTGTCATTGATAGATAGCAGATAGAATATATAAAATAAAAGGCCTTGACCTTTGAACACGACTTGTGAGGTCCTTCTTTGTGGCTTTAGGCTACTGTCTGCAGACGGTGTTGTGTGATGTTGTTATATGTCAAAGTAAGACCTGTAAATAAAGTGCATGGAAATGGACCGATCGATCGATCGTATCAATTACGGGACCTTCAGTGGTGCTCACCACTGTCTGGAGTACGTCTGGACACGGGTGGCAGCAGCGCATCAGGAGATGAAGACGACGTCTCCTTCACTGACTCGATCATCCGAAGCATGCACCGCAGCGGCCGGATCGCTATAGCTGTCACATCTGGGAGAAATGCCGTGAAAGACCGACCAATCCTGTGTTGGGTTGGGAGTATGTTGTTGCTACTTGTGGAAAACTGGAAACCATCCATTCCCCTGTAGCTGTAGAAACCGCTTATTTGCTATGGCTGGTGGGACGACAACCAGGCAACTGCCATGCCGGTCGGCCGGCCAGAAAACTGTGCGGGTAGCGGGCAGTGACAACGTACCCGTACCGATAAAGATGCTGAAAGATCTCGTGCACCTTTGATTCCGGCCGGGAACATGTGGACGGGCGGAGCACGCACGCACGTACGAGATCGATCGATGTGTGGAGGAGTCTGATCTTTCCGGCGCTGGGGACGGCCTATCTGGTGCAGTGAGTGAGATGCTCGATCTACTAGCTAGTTCCGTGATACCGGACCAAGGCACAACAACCGTGAGCCATTTTTTGCAACGTCGCCGGATCATATCGGAGCTACAGGCAACTAAGCCGCGCGCGACGCTCGTTCCCATCCGTTGCGTGCTGCCTCGAACCAACACGTATATACCCAAGGACGAACGCAGGCGGACGACAGGGCCGCGAGCGGCACGCCACCGTGCGTGTCGCGCGGTGGCCCGTGGCCTGGCTGGCCGGCCTCTCGCCATCACGTCTCGCAGCTGGCGCCTGGCGGCCCGCAGCCGAGGCGAGCCGTTGCTTTGAGCGTGGGGTGCGAGTTGCGCGCCCAGATCCACCGGTCATTCGCTCGATTTTATTTCCTTGCTGCTTGTCTAATCAGAGAGCCGAGAGAGAGAGAGATGGATCTACAATCGATCTGCGAAAGCGGTGGACGCTGCTGCCTTGCTTCTTCAGAATTCATTACCACGACAGGCTATTGGCTTAATTCGCCAAATTTGTCGAGTGCATTTCCACTTTTATTTCAGCTATATACGAAATCCGCCAATGTCAACCAAACCTATGTCACCCAACATTAGTACTGTACTTCCTTGAACGAAAACCTGTGGCGCAGAACAGTAGCACGGAGTAGTGCTATAAATCAGGGAGATGGATTTGAGCTCTGTCTGTTGAGGTCAAACACTAAACAATGGATGAACGCCGACCACTATCACGTATCACAGTACTAAATAATTGGTAGCACCACGGCGCCCACAACAGTGGCTGCTATAGTATTAACGATTCTCTGCGGGTATCGGTACACGGTAGCGGTCTAAAGATATCCTGTTGGAACTTAGCAGCTAGCCGCTGATGCACCTGGCATCCTCTATTACAAGTCGTTATTGGTGGCATGACCGGAGATCCCACCCACTGGACGGGTGATTTCCGCAAGGTTGCAGACTCTTTTCGCGCTGATCGCGTGAGATGCGTGGAACAGGTGTTGTGCTGCTTGGGTGTTTGATGCAGCCAGTAGTCGCTTAATTCGCTAAGTGAGTTGGGCTAAGTGAGTTGGGCGGTGTAAGCGCCGTTGTTGTAACGCAAAACTTATGTTCCTTTCTTAATATAAAACACGTAACGATCTTGAGTGATTCTGAAATAACAAAGTTGTTTTTGTTGTTGTTGGGTTGCTATTCGCTAGATTTAGAACTCGTTTAATTTCCTCTTTTTGTCAAAAGTTGTAGTATTTTATTTCATATTGTGGGTTTAAAATTTTTGGCATTTAGGACTCTAGAGGCCCAAAAGTTTCCATTTTACCAAAATATCCCCCTATTGCAATTTTTTTTTTTAAAAATACATGCATCCAACCGCTATATGTAAAAATGTTTGGCAAAAAACTTTTGGAGCAAAAAGTTTTATCAAAAAATTTTGGCACCCATAAAGCAATCAAGTGATTAATCTAGTGACCATGATAAAGAATGGTAAGATGAAGAACAATGATACAATTTTCAATTGCTATAAGAACTTGATGATATTTTGTCTCCACATCATTTCTTTACATTATTTATTTATTTATATGCTTGTTTGTGATTTGATGACATTATAATTTAATAATTGACTATAAAACTTTAAATTATTCTAAGCAAACATTATATTAGCAGTAGTGGAGGGATAGTAAAAAGTGATATAATAGAGCTGTCTCATCGAATCTTAGGTATGTCGCTGGCAAATCTAGTATATTGATATATAGTACGTCTAACTTTTGACTATTTTAAATATGGTTAAATATTTCGTTATTATAGACGTTAGCGTCTGCTCTAACATTCGCTATCTGTAATCTACTACGCAGAGAAAAATCCACTAGGAAACCGCTATCCGCTGATCTTAGCTGTCACGTACCCAAAACGGGCCGCACGAGCTGGAGATTAGCAAGGCTGCACGAGGCCAATGCAAGGCCGGCGCCGCTTCGAGTCGAGCCATCCAAACGGTCGTGTGGTGGGTGACGTCGGAAGCTGCCGTGCGGCCGCAGTGTCGTTTCCCGCAACGACCAGCGTGGCGATCCGCCCCCACGCACCGCTCTTCCCTCGCTCGCACACTCTATTTCTAGCACCGCCGGAGCCGGATAGACACTTCTCATCTCCCATCTCCTCTACTTCCCGCCGAGCCCGCCACTGCTGCATTTCAAGGTATTGCCCCGTGTCCTCTCTCCTCTGCGATCGATCCTCTGGTTCCATATCCAGTCTTCTCATCTCATCCTGGGCTTCGTGTTCTTGCTGCATGCAGGCCAGAGGTCGTCATACCGATCCCGTGGCCATCGCCGCCGGCTGGCCGGCCGGCCGGCCGGCGCATAAACCACCGCGTGGGCACGGGCGCATGCAGCGGCTCTCTTCTCCGGACGTGAGCGCTCTCCCGGAACAAAAACGCCTACCTACTCTCTCGCCTCGGCAACGTTTCCGAGAGTTCGTTGAGGCATCAAAGAATTGCCTGCCCTGCGCCGTGCGCGTGTGCCGTGTGACGGCGCCCGGCGCTGCCAGGATGGTGGGCAAGATGAGCTGCTTCTCCGGTCTGCTCAGCGGCAAGAGGAAGGCATCCAAGGTTGGTGACGGAATGAGACTCGGCTTTCGCCACCGAATTTTGGCGGAGCTAGCTATCTAGTAAGTACTTGCTTAGTAGTATTAATTAGTGACGTTGGACTTGTTCATCAATGGCAGGGTAAGAACAAGGGCGCTTACGCCAAGAAAGCTAGCGGCAATGATTGCCCCAAGGTGAAGCCGGTGGAGTTCATGGACATGGTGGACGGCACTGTTGTTGTTGACGACGTCAGCAGACGCGGCGACAGCAGCGTTCCTCCTGCGCCTGCGTCTGCATGCAACAGTAGGTTTGTCGTTCATGCAGCCGCCGAGCTGCCACGGCATGCCAGTGGCGAGAACGGCGACAAGGCCGCAGTTAAGAGGGACACGTCCGCCGCCGCCGACCTCGTCGCCGGCGTTGGCTCCTCCTCCGGTCACAGCAGCGACGACGATGCCAAGAGCGCCGAGCCGGACGACGGCGAGCGCTCCAGCCTTGGCCGCATGTCGCCAACAACGGCGTCGCCGAAGCTGATGCGCTCCTGCTCCAACATCGAGACGACGACGAGGTCTGTCCCGGCAGGGTCGGACCTGCCGGCCAAGTCGCGCTCCTACAACGACCTGAAGACGCTGCCTCCCGGAGGAAGGTCGACCGCCCGCAGCGGCGCGGTGGATGCGAGCCCGACGGCGTCCTTCAGGACCTCGTGCTCCGCCGACCGCGTCATGCTCAAGAAGCGGTCGTCGAGGCAGGTGCTCCCGTCCCGGAGCCGGAAGCTGTGGTGGCAGATGTTTCTCTGGAGCCACCGCAACCTGCACCGGCCGGGCAAGAGTGCGACCATTCCCACGCTGCCGCCATCGCCGGGGACAGAAGGAGAAGAAGGCGGCGCGGCGCACCAGCACGACGGGTACACGTCCGACACGCTGGGCACGGTCACCGCGGCGGATGCCGAGAACAAGGGCGTCGCCGTTGAGGCGGACCCTTTCCCGACCCATCAGTGGGTCGCGTTCTCCGCCGAGGCCTCGCCGCTGGACCGGGTCAGCGCGTGGGTGAACAGCCTCGGGAACGGCTCGTTCCACGCCGTCGACGAGGACGATGCCACGGGGCACGGCGACGGCGACGGCAACGGCGCCTCGCGTTGCTCTGAGATCGTGGAGCTGTCGACGACGACGGCCGGCGGCAAGAGACACCCGCAGGCGAAACGGCGCGCGGCGGACGATGCTGCCCAGGCGAGCGGCATCGTGCAGACGCTCAACACCTTCTCCTCCGTCGCGCACATCGCCGGCATGGGGCTCAAGGCCGTCCCGACGATCGCGGCCTCTCGACCCTCCGGGCCGTCAATCTGTCTGGAAACATGATTGGTAATTCCTGATTGCAGACACTATTTTGTTTTTCTACTCGTGCAACAACATCTGTAGATTATTGTACTACGTACTAGTAAATTTCGTTTTTGTTACTTGACTCGGTTCATGATTGTCCTTTGGGTTTGCAGTTCAAATCAGCGCTGGATCGTTGCCGAAAGGCCTGCACTCGCTGGATCTGTCGAGGAACAAGATTGCAATCATCGAGGGGCTTCGGGAGCTGACGAGGCTGCGGGTGCTCAACCTCAGCTACAACCGGATCTCACGGATCGGCCATGGTAAGCTGCCTCCTGCCCGTGCTCTGAATACGTGTCAGGTGAAAACACAGTGCCTAGCCTGCTTGGAGTTATTTGCACCGCTCGAATATTGTTCAATGTGCATATATCAGCAGTAAAGTGTGACACCCTGGAGGTTTGGCATTTGCTCGTGCTAAGCCGTAGCATGGTCCCTAACCATACCACACTGCAGGGCAAAGGTTCCTGCTGGACATCATGGGAAAAGGGTCCTGTGGTTTTAGCTCATTGTGACTGAACAGGCTCAGGATTTCATATGCGGTGGCCGTGTGGGTGGGTGGGTGCTGGTGACCAGAACGCCATTACGCATGTCGCCAGATAGGAATGGGTGCCACATGCTTCAGATATCTGATGCGACATTTCGGCATTTCGTATACTGTTGCTTTTTCTTTTCAGCCTTCGACCCCCGTGACACGCTTCGGCGCGTCCCATGTTACAATGCCTGTTCAGAGATCAAGTTCAGACCTTTCCATTGGATTCCAGTGGATCTGTCCGTCCCAACTTTGATTGTTCCCAGAAACATACTCGTACTCATATGTGCATGACTGTATGCCACGTCCGTCAGTTGGTCCTGCCCCTTTATGACCTCTGGCACAGCTATGTTTGGCACCCGTTAGGACCTGCCCTCTCGGTCCTTTCACCTCACAAGTCTGAAATTTGCACACCACCAGTATACTGCAAACAAAGTTACAGTGGAGAATTTAACGTGTGTTTCGATCTGCTTCCCCCATTTCAGGCCTGTCGAGCTGCACGGCGATCAGGGAGCTATACCTGGCCGGGAACAAGATCAGCGACGTGGAGGGGCTTCACCGGCTGCTGAAGCTGGCCGTCCTGGACGTGAGCTTCAACAAGATCACGACGGCCAAGTCCCTGGGCCAGCTCGTGGCCAACTACGGCTCGCTGCGGGCGATCAACCTGCTGGGCAACCCGGTGCAGGCCAACACCGGCGACGACACGCCCGCAAGGCCGTGTCGGGCCTGCTCCCGCGGATCGAGTACCTCAACAAGCAGGCCGTCAAGCCGCAGCGCGCGCGGGAGGTGGCCAAGGACAGCGTCGCGCAGGCGGCGCTCGGGAACGCCGCCGGCTGGAACTCGCGGAGGAGGCTCACGCGGCGCCTCAGCCTTAGCCCCGGGGCGGCGGGCAAGGGCAAGGGCCGGGGCAGGGACGGCGGCAACGGGAGCGGCAGCCGCAGGGGGCAGCAGGAGCAGGTCCATGACCAGGGCCCAGAGCTCGAGCTTGCCAAGGCGATGAGGCAAAACGAGTGACGTACGTATTGAAAAAAAATGGTCTTCGGCTTGAAGCGGAAGAAGAAACACCTCCATGCGGCGTTTAAACTGCAATGCAGTGATGAGCTTGAGTTTGACGCATTTCCCTAACCTTGTTTTGTTTTTTTTTGGTCAGCGATGTCTGAATTTATCTTAGTACTACTGCCGAGTGCCGTCGAAGGAGTACACGTCCCTCAAATGGAAAAAATTGTTTAGCGGCTAGACCATTTGATTACTTGATCTTGTTTGCTTTCTGTAACTGATGGTGATGAAGGGTAAAGAACCTGAGTCTAAGGGTCTGTTTGGATTGGGTGACTAAACCTTAGTCAACCCTATTTCAGTCATTTTGCTTCCAACAAAAAGTGACTAAAATCTAAAAGAATACTAAAATTAAGAAGTCGATACCTCCAACTTTTATATTTTAGTCAGGTGACTAAAATTTAGTCACCTCACTAAATCCAAACACCCCTAACAATTATGAGTTGAATTGAACTCGTGAACGCACTGCAAATATTAATTAACAACAAAAACCAAATCGTGAGCACGCAGCACATTAGCAAAGGAAAAACCAAATCGTGAACACCCAGCAAACATTTTTAAAATGAGAAAAAAAAAACAATCGGGAACACTCACCAAACATTAACAAAAAAAATGCAAATCATTGACAAGAATACAAAAACAATAAACAAAACAAAAATCCGACCTGCCGGATTCGAACCAGCGACCTAAGGATTTGTCTGCAATCACTACAGTCCTCCGCTCTACCAACTGAGCTAAGGTCGGTTTTAGTGTGTGTCAAAGATTATTTATTAAATAATATTAGGTGAGTGTTCCAAATGAATAGAACCATAAGCATGTGTTTTTGTATAGTACAATTTTAGTAGCACCTTGGACCCTGCTTTCAGCTTTCCAAATGGGTGGAAGTAAAGATACGCTTTATAGTTGTTTTAATAAGGAAGATAAAGAGAGAGAGTAGATTATATAGTAGCGTACTGTTTTTTTCACGTCACATAATTTACAGTGGCTTTTTATGACTCACAACAATTTTTACATAGGCCACTAGAAGTCTAGAACGGCTTGGTGCATATATTACCCGAACGAAGAAACCAATTTTTTTTTTACTCAATCATGTAAAAGTTTTGCGCGTATTTTCATTAAGAAGAAGAGTTTAGTAGTACAACGGGGATGCAATTACAGATTTACGTTAATCACTCATCCCTCACCATTGCGAGGCACTAATAGACTACTCACTAATGGAAGCCAAAAAAAAAAATAAAAATCGCAAACGCTTTGTGGTGTGGCCTCAGTGAAACAAATAGGGCCTCTAACAACGATTGCCCATTTGTAGTTGTAGGTTGCAGCGTTCTTGGGCCTGTTTGCGGTCGCCACTGCCGAGTAGCCCGGCCCCCTACCAAACAGTAGTAGCTTTTTAGCTTAAAAAGGGGGAAACAAACAATTCCAACAAACAAACAAGAGGTATAGGCTGCACTGCACGGGTGAAGTCGACGAGAGCCTCTTCCCGGTACTGGCAGAGGCTACAGGCACCGACGCACGTAAGGCCTCGTTTAGTTGGGCTAAAAGTTTTGCCAAAAAGACTGTTCTCGACTTCAGAAGACACTCAGAAGACGTTTCGCTTTGTTAGCCAGTAAATATTATTCAATCATGGGGGAAACCAGCCAAAAGAATCGCCTCGCAATGCACATCTAAACCGCGTAATTAGTTATTTTTTTACCTACATTTAATAATCCGAACATACGCCTTTTCGCCAGTATTTAATGTGATGTGATGGAGAGAGAGTGTAAAAGTTTGCAAAACTTTAGCCAAACCAAACGTGGCCTAAGAGTCACAATCCTTCTGTGGTCTCACCATGGTAGCGTGTTGTCCACTCCCACGCGGCTTAGGCAGGCATGACTACTACATCATGGCACTCTCGCTTGCTCTTTACTAGTAGTTTTTACCAAAAGCTGCCTGAGCATGGATTATTTTTTTTTAAAAAAAAAAAAGTAGGCCGTAATCGGTTACAAAGAATCATTACGGCACGACTGCCGGTTCTGTGTTATTTGCTCTTGCAAAGGTGCTACTAGTTTTTTTTTCGTCTTGCATTCACACGTCACACACACACATGCATGAAAAGATTCACCACTAGTAGTAGTAGCGTTGCAAGCTTCCATTGTTGGTAGAACTACAATGGTAACCTGAGATTAAATAAATGGTAATACTAGTGACCTGAGATTAAAAAAAAATGTCATGGATACTTTCGTCAAGACCGACCGGTGTCGTCTCGCTTGCTTTCAAAAAAATCATACGACAACCAACAAAAAGCGCTCGCACGCGCACACGCATCCCGGCAGTCCACTTCCACTAGCTCTTCTCTTCTTCGCGACACCCGAAGCCGGAGCAGAGAGCGCCACTAGCTTAGCCAGCCCGCCACCGGCTCCGAGTCCGAGGCATGGCGGGTGCCGGAGACAAGGTGGACTACGTCTTCAAGGTGGTGCTGATCGGCGACTCGGCGGTGGGCAAGTCGCAGATCCTCGCGCGCTTCGCCCGCAACGAGTTCAGCCTCGACTCCAAGGCCACCATCGGCGTCGAGTTCCAGACCCGCACACTCGTCATCGACCACAGGAGCGTCAAGGCCCAGATCTGGGACACCGCCGGCCAGGAGAGGTACCACCAGCAACTACTGCTCCCCGATCCTCTCCGCTGATTTACTCACTGGCCGGTCGTCTCTTGCGCGAATCGCTTGCTCCTCGATCAGTTCCTCTTGCGCGTTTGTTAGATCTCTGTGGACTGTAGCGGTAGCTGAAACGGTGAGCGAAATGGTGGATCTCTCTCTGCTTGTGAAATGTTTGCTTTTTTGCGCGTTCACACCTACCTTACCAGCACACAGGACAATGTGCAGCTAGGTGATTAGATCTGGAAGCTCTATGCTTATGGTGCAGTGCTTTTTACTGAACTCATGCGCAAGCTTCAGTTAGTCTTTAACTGTTGAGGCAGGACGAATCCATGCTACTTGCTCTGTAGTTTCAGAAACCGTAAATTTGAGAAAGTAAACGTGTGCTATATTATAGTAGGTGGTGGTTCTGCACTGACAGAAGTTGTTTCACAGGGAGCTTTAGCAAATGGAACAATAATATTCATTTGAATTCTGATTTGTTGTTGTTCACATTTACTTTGTACTTTGCCCATCTGCCATCTGATACCTGACGTTCTTTAATGCACAATTGACAACACCTTTAAAGTTTCTGGTGATTCTGTGGTACAACAAATGAACAGGCATGCAAGATGTACTATGAAATGCTCTGCAAGAATTTAAATCCGTTGAAGAAAATGTGCTTGTCGTTGGTGACCTCTATGAGGGATTGGGGAAGCCTACCATGTTGGTTGAATTTGAAGCTCCATTTGCTTGTGCACTATGTCATTGTTCCTAACTCTGTCACTTCGTCAGCATGCCATTGTACTAGTTATTTTGCAGCAAATATGCCATAATAATAGCTTGAGCTTGCAAGACATGCTCAGACCCTGTTACTAGAAGTGGAAGAATTTTGTACAAGTCAAATACAAGCATCAACTTGTCCTTAACATTATATTCTACGAACTCTATCCAAAATTCTTTACTCTTGAGAAAAAAAATTGCAATGTGCATGGTTCGCACTCTCAAAGTACTCTGCTTAATAGAATCGTTACCTGCTTTACACTTGTTCATAACATTATAGTGTTCGAGCATTCTGATTAGCAGAGTGCTGGCCCATGGAAACCATTTCATATATCGGGTCCTGTTTCATACCCATGGCATTAGAGTATGATATCTTTGGTAGTCATTTTTAGGTGTTGTGACTTTTGTGCATTCTTTACACCTTTTTCATGAACTTCTCATGCTGACTACACCCAACTACTGCACTGCTGCAGGTACAGAGCTGTGACAAGCGCTTATTACAGAGGTGCACTGGGAGCTTTGTTGGTCTATGACATCACCAGACGCCAGAGCTTTGATCATATACCCCGCTGGCTAGATGAACTCCGAGCCCATGCTGACAAGAACATTGTGATAATGCTGGTTGGCAACAAGAGTGATCTTGAGGAGCAGCGGGCCGTGAGCACTGAAGATGCCAAGGAGTTTGCCGAGAAGGAGAATCTCTTCTTCCTGGAGACCTCTGCGCTCCAGGCAACAAACGTAGAGAGTGCTTTTCAAACCGTCTTGACAGAGATCTTCAAAATTCACAGCAAGAAGAACATGGTGTCGGAGCCAAAGAGCAATGGAGCTGCCCCAGCAATGCCAGGGACTAAGGTCCTTGTTCCAGGTCCGGCCCAGGAAATCCCAAAGAGCAAGTGCTGCAGTTCCATGTGATGCTTCTACGTTTGGTTCTGGGTGTGTTCGAAATATTCATGCAATATTGTTTTGGTTGTAAATCCCTGCTGAAATGCTTGGATTTTTGGCGGGATTGTGTTGGAACACTGGTGTATTTTAGATATTTGTCACAATTGTGTGACACGAGGGAAGGATGTGCTGATGTATTGGTTCTCTTGTTCTCTAATTGATATATGGTTTAATCCCTGATGCAAGTATTCACCCAGCTGTTCTCTAATAGAGATCTTCAAAATTCACAGCAAGTATTCACCCTAAACCCTATCTGTAGCGCTGATTGTTTTTGAGATACCAGCTGTGAGTTTTTCGTGCCCAAAAGAAAGAATTCACTCACCTGATCTGCTAGTTTGCAATAATATGTGATCTCTGGAGCTAAACGGTAAAGATAAAATGCGATGCACAGGTCCATTGGCTAGAGAAAATAATTATGAGGAAAGATAGGATCTATCAGCTCAGCAGGAGAAAAAAAATCCATAAAATGTGATACCTGCTCAGCAAACAAATGATAAAGAAAAACAAAAAACCTGAAAAAAAAAAGGAAGGCAAAAAATGGTGGTCTGTTAGAGTAGGATTCTAGGCCTTAAGTGGGCCCAAGATGCAGCGGCCTGTTATCCTTCCACCGTTGGAAGCGGGTAGTGATCGCTGCTCTGTGAAGCCAGCCTCACGCCGTTCCTGCCGCTTTAGGTCCAAGGAGGCCCAGAGCTTTCGCCCAAGTCTCCAATGGCCACTTCCAACTTGGAACGGGCAGGCCAGCCAAGGCACACCATGGACCCAGGCCCAAATTCCGTACCCAACATCCACACCACCTTGATGCCCCCACTCGGGTTACAAGCCCACGCTACTGAGCTCGGCGAGTGTGGGTGACACAAGACGGATATTTAGCTGATGCTGCGCAGCTTGGAGTGGCGAGGTGGTACTAAACAACCGGATAAGCGACAGGTACACTGGCATCCTTTCAGGCTTTTTGTGGTTTCTTGAATAAAATTTGTTCGATGCAACCGGTGACTGCATGGATTATTTTTTCAGACTCAAGTCAATCAACGATGCGCAGTTCCTTTTACCAACAGTTGGTGTTTTTAATTCTTGACAGATCCTACTCGCTAGAGAAGTTTCAGAGAATAGTAATTTCTCAGAGAAAGGGGGAAATTCAGCTTGCACTTTCCCACGATGACTGATGCAGCACTGATACAAAATAGATTCTGGTTTTGAAACAGCAGGGGATTTGAATGCATCGAGTGAAATGTAAAGTTTCCGCGAAGGGGAAAAGGGAGGAGTATTACAGCGCCCAGCAAATCCAACCAACGGCCCGCTGCCAGTTTTGCTCTCGAGAGCGGCGCACCCACACGGCCCATCCATCCAAAACGCCAAGAGCAGATTGGCTTTTCCCGCAGAGACCACCGCCGGACATCGGCGACGCGACTCGGCATGGCTTGGCTTGGTCTCACCTCTCAGCAACCGCAGAAACGTGCGGTTTAACGTCCACGAAAACGCGAACGGCGGCCGCACGGCTCAGGCAGATAGACGGACGACACGGCCAAACACCTCGACTACTGCTTGGGCAGCGGTGCGTACGTCCCTCTGTTCAAGCGAGAAACTCACGGGCCTGTCTCTGTTCTGGCTGTCTGGCGGTATTTTCCTGGCGTTTTCGATGAGTGCCCAGCCACAGCGAACAACTGAACAAAGCTGCGCGTGAACAGGTCCGCATGGGTGAAAATGGCGCTGGTGTCGCACCATGCTAGTGTCAGTGCGGCGCTGCTGGATACACACGACAGGCATGGACGGCATTGGTACGCCGTAGGGCCGCCGTGTAGGCGTAGCGCTAGCATAATACTACTTCCGTCCCAAAATATCTGTCTTTTTTTGTTTTCGCGCCACAATATTAACTCGATTTATATAAAATACGTTAAATTTATATATTTTTAAATAAATTTGTTAAAAAAATTAGGTTTAAAGATCTTTCCAATGATATTAATTATGTATGATAAATATTAATATTTTTAAATTTATAATTTTTAAAGTTATTTTTGAGAAGCGCAACTAACAGACATTTTAGGTTCAGTGTGCTGGGAGTGGCATCGCCGCATCGGCGTCACCCTCTGAATCGAGAATCGACCACCTGCCTTCGAGGCCCCGTTTCAATTTCGACCAGAGGTTTCTCCAACTAATTTCATGGGATCGCATTCATCTGTTCTACTTGCACATCATTAGAATTTTTTAAATAATATTCTTTCAATGATTTACATGTAAATACTCCCTGTCGGCCGCTCAGTGGCCAATAGGTCACCTGTGACACCTCATCACCCGATCTCTCCTGTCGGTGACGTACTCTCCGCCTCAAAATAATTGCACATCCCGGCCATGCGGATAAGCACATTTCAAACTTTGACCGCATGTATATAAAAGAATAATCATGTTTACTATGTATAATTAGTATCATTAGATTGATATTGGAACGCACTTTCATAATAAATTTATTTAGAGATCCAATTATCGATATTGTTTTCTATATATTTGGTCAAAATTAAAAAAATTAAAAAGAATTTGACTTCTCGGTAAGAAGATGTGTAATTATTTCGAGACGGAGTGAGTAGGTCCGGTCGAAATTTCGACTGCCAGTCTAGTTACTGCCGGCGTGCCGGAGGGTGTAAGCTTGTCTCTCCATGGTTAACGGAGTCCACGTAGGACGTATGCGCTAGCGCCTAGCGGATGGAGTCCACGTAGGACGTATGTGCTAGGGGAGGTATACAGATAGCACGATCTCCACCGTTGGACGTTGTCCTTACCTTATCCTCTTTATCCAAGCAGACCCAGTGAACTCTCCTCCGCCGCTCGCAGCCGCCGGCGTCCGCCACGCGCTCGACAAAGTGCCGCGCGCCTAAACTCCCGGGCTCTCTAACTCCTAGCGCCCGCCGCGGCTGATGCCGCTCGCCGGCATTGCCCTCGCGCCTCTCCTCGTCTCACCTCTCGCGCCTTCCCTCGCCGTAGCAGCGTTGCCACTGCCGCCGCGAGAAGGCCAAGAGCTCTCCAGCGGCGAGCTCGGTGCTCGGCTACTGCCGCTTCCGGCGAAGCCGGTGAGCTGTCGCGCGCGACGCTGCTATGGAGGGCGGCGAAGCTACCAATGTACTCCGTGGCGCTAGTGCCACTCACCGTGAGTTGTTGCAAGCCCAAGCATCCTTATCCTTGCAATTCAGGAGTGGATGCCTTGCTCTTGCTCTTTTACAAATTTCGCATTTGTGTATGGTTGCAGGTAGGGAGTGCTGCTGCTTATCATCATGCGGGTTTATTCTTTACCAAGCGCTATTTTGTTCTCCTGACAGCAGCAGTTCTGGTGATCACTTGGCTCAACCTCAGGTAAAAATGATTTTTTAAATTCCAAATCGTTTTCAACGTAATGTCAGATTATTGAACAGGGGGCTTATCGTGTGGATTAGTTGAAAAATGTAGAACAAAGATTTTAGAAGTCAAACCCTTTCTTTGACTTCACTGCAGCAATGATGTTTATGACTCGGATACAGGGGCTGATAAGAACAAGAAAGAATCCGTTGTCAGCATTACTGGCAGGTACTGTACTCTTGTTTCATAGAGCTAATGACATTGTAAATTGCTGGCAACTTGGTTTTTTTTTTGAAGTGAATCATGATGTTATGTTGTAATCTGATTATGCAGTCGAGCAATGACACAAACTGCCGCAAACATTTCCCTATTCCTCGGCTTTGCAGGGCTATTTTGGGCCTTTGCAGAAGCCAAGGATATCAGATTCATTTTATTGGTGATGTGTGCAATCTTCTGCGGTTATGTTTACCAGGTAATACTATCTTCACTCCTTTTTTCAAGGAACTAGTGTAGTATATCTTAATGGTCTGTATCATTGGTTAGACCATATGTACCTGGCTCTTTGTATTGACTATGAATCCTTGTACACAAAATAGTATTTAAGCCATAAGTCCTTATCAAGCAAGTAGAATAATATTTCTCGTTCTTTATTGTCATTCTTTTGACTTTGTACGTGCATTTCCTCAGTGTCCTCCATTCCGATTAAGTTATCAAGGACTTGGTGAGCCATTGTGTTTTTCTGCATTTGGTCCATTGGCAACCACAGCCTTTTACTTCTCAAACAGCAACATAAATATTTCAAGGTATCTTCTGGAACAATGAGGTTCCGTAACCATGGATTATTGTTGTACATCTTAGTTGAAGACCATTATTTCACTTGAAACTCAACCTAAATAGTTTTTCAAATATTGTGATATGACAGCAGAACGGCACTTCTGCCTCTCACCAAAACAGTTATAGCTTCATCTGTTCTTGTTGGGCTGACAACTACTTTGATACTCTTCTGCAGCCATTTCCATCAGGTATTACTCTGGCTGCCAATATATAGTGCCCAATGTATAATTTTGCCCCAAGTACTGCAGTGTAGTATTTTTCTTAAAAAGAATGCTCCAGTGTAGTATATTACTTTGTTTTCTTCCGAGAAAATTCTTATTAGTAGATACACCCTTTTATTCTGTAGATTGATGGAGACCTTGCTGTTGGAAAGATGTCTCCACTGGTATTTCTTCTACCTTAAAACCAAGATCAATTTCCTTTACCAATTTTGATTTTGCACCCATAACTTTTTTTTTATTATAAAACGGGTTTTGTGTACCCGAATCTGCCAACAGGTAAGAATTGGCACTAAAGCAGGATCGCGGGTAGTGTCAATTGGGATTCTCATGCTTTACATTCTCTTGGCTGCATTTGGCATGTGCAAATCTCTCCCACCAGCTTGCATTGTGAGCTACTTCCAACCGATCATACTACTCCATGTAATGAAAATAGTGATCTTGAATTGCATTTCTTGGCTCAACCATTGGTACAATAATTTTCAGGTCCTCTGTGCCCTTACTCTGCCCATGGGCAAATTGGTTGTGGACTATGTACTGAAAAATCACGAGGTAAAAATCGCTCTTCTCCCCTGCATTTCTCTGAAAAATGAAGATGTGATTTTGCACTGATACGGTTTGAGATCACACGCCTTTCAGGACAACACAAAGATATTCATGGCGAAGTACTACTGCGTGCGCTTGCACGCGCTGTTTGGGATGGCACTAGCTTCTGGTTTGGTCTTGGCCCGTAATGGTATATTAGCCTGACAGTGACAGATAGGCAGCACTGAAATCCAGGAGAGGATCCAGAGAAGTATAGCACCTGCAGAACTGCTTCTGATTCAACAACCGAACAGACTGAACAATGAGAAGGTGCAGTACTGAACAACAGCAGTTTTGCCAAGAAACGGGAGAGGATTGGCCTAGGTGAAGTAGTATATAACTGCTACAACGTCAGATGCACACCGGCGCATATCAAACGGCAAGTTGATCTTGTTCCTTGAGCTGAATGAGGAGGTTCAGACGTTACGTGCTAGATTCCATTAGCTTCAGCATCCGTTTTTTTTGCCCAAGGAGCACGCCATGTTGCCCAGGTACGCTTTGACTGTCTCGAGCTTGCTAGTGCACGGTCAGACTGCCGTTGCGCCGGGAGATGCCAGTGTATGAATTGAATTCCAAGCGAGGACGAGTCATGTACAGACATTACTACTTCTCTGCACAAACGTACCGACTGACCATACAGATTTTGGGAGATTTCATTGACACCGTTGAAGTTTCACATTTTGCCTCCCTTTTGGTTAGTGGTTAGACAGCTAGCGTTAGTTGCTTGTAATTGCAACGTCCTGTATGTTTCCATCTTTCCGTCCAGATGCTACTGACAACGCTACAACTACTGCTGCTGCAAAGTGTTCCCCATACTGGTCAATCCTTACACTGACACACAGTCAAGGCCATGCTCACACAACGTGATGCGCGCAGAAACCGCACAAATCCAACCTGGATTGCGTTGGCATAAACAACTAGAGCAGCTGGAAAACTAAGTGAAATGCTACAAGCATACAATGCATTCAGGCGATAAAAATACAACAGGAAATCAATATATTTTGACCGTACAAGCGCGCGTCTTCTCAACGCATCACTTTCCAAATCGGAACTCATATCATCCATCTTTGACAGAAAAAATGGACATCTGTGCTTCTCACCTCCCGCTTTTCAGTCAACTTGGTTCACAGTAAAATTCTCCTTAGTGGAGCACCTCGCGTCGACACCACCCAAATTAACCGGAAACTCGCCAAGTGTGGAACGGCATATCCCAGAGAGTGATTTAAAGCTTGTAACTAAAATATGCTCGTCCCACATTCATCGATCGGCTAAAGAAACAGCTTTGTTCCAATGTCGACAGCTTCAGAATCAGGGACGATAAAAATAAAAAACAGTGGAACACCTTTTGCTCTTGCCAGTCATCCAGTTTCCAGCAGATACAAATGAGTTACATCTGCATATCAAGCAGCCAGTAGTTTCAGGATCCAACCATGCATTTAGTTCGATCACAAAAGATTGTAACACTGATCCTTACCCATGTTGCGGACATGTTTGGTTTGAACCTGGAAAGGCTACCTTCCTAGACAGCAATCCTAGGCATCCAAAATTGTAGGCTACCTTCCTAGACAGCAATCCTAGGCGTCCAAAATTGTTTGCCTATGACCAGCATCGCTCTAGATTCTTGCAAAAACCTTGGGGATCCACATTCTTTCAAGAAAACGTTTCAGATGATGAATCAGAATCATTTATGGAACTGTTTTGGTTTAAAATATCATGTAAATAAATATATGTTTACAAAGTTATAAACCTTTTGTGGATGGAGAACAACTTAAATTCAAACCATTTTAACTTGCTGGACTAAAAAAAGAATCAACTGAAAAAAAACAGAAAAGTAAGAAGCAATTAGATGAGTATATGTGTGAAACCAGCCTCTTGACGTTTCATGTGTGAATGTAGAAACGGCGAAACATTTCGGTTCGAATCACTTCGCAAACGGCGAAACGTTTCGGTTCCGAATCACTTCTAGAGACCGTTTGGAAGTGATTCAGGTGATTTTCATCCGAAACTGAAACGTTTCTTCTATCCAAATGCAACCTGAATATTGTTGGCTTAGGCTAGACAGATTTATAGGACACTATCCAAACGTGCATCAAGGGTTTACTTGCTTTAACCTCATGCAAAACTGTCTGGCGCCGGCGTCGCTCTCAGACACCTGATTTTGGACACCCAGGGCAGGATGCATGTACCCCCGGCATGATTAACAATATAGGGCAGAGCCAAACCGCGATGTGCCACCAAACATCCTTTTGTATAATTCATTCATGTGACCATAATTAGATACGCCACAAAACAAACAAGGTCCATGTCACACCGGAAACCAAAGCTTAATTGCAATTGTCTACCGAACAAAATCTATTAGGAACAAGGATCCAAATATCCAGCACAGAACAAAGACCAAGTCTTCTTCATATCCAAATCACATGCACAGCCACAGAAAAACAGATTGGCTAGTCCCAATCCTTGTGACCTCACAAGTCACAAGTAAGAACATTGGATAGTTCAAACGAGTTTACTTTTAACTGCAAGTGTAGCCAAGCAAGAGTAGTAGATGGGCCCATCAAAGATAAAAACTACTCTACTTACTGTATCATAATCATCCTAAAGGAATTTTTGGATATGAGATTCTGCCATACATATTGCTTGCATAAGCTTTGTTACAAAAAAAAAAAAAAAAAAATTAGCCAAACCTGAGCAATCCATATTGGTTGCCAACCAAACACCGCATGTCCCATATACACCAACAAAATATCCAGGCAAGTGGAGCACGCTAGGAGGGAGAAAAAGAAAGAATTCTTGAGCTAAAGGTTTCTGAGAGAGATGAGAGCTAACAGAATGTGAAGTGAAGGTATCGCTTGCTGCTTCCTTCCTCCTTTGGTCACCGGCCGCCGCCGCCCGCCTCGCCAGATCTCTCCTACTACACCAGCCGTATCTACACATCGTCGGCGGCGCAACGGTGGTGTGGTTCCAGCGTCACGGGTCGCGGACGCGGGGACTGGTGGCAGGCATGGGCACGCCGGGCGACGGCGGCGTCCGCGGCGATGGCAGGCATCCGAAGCCGAGCGGCGACGTGGGCACGTGGATCGGCGAAGGCATCCCGCGGAGACGGCGCATGTAGGCGGAGATGGGCGACTCCGCGGTCATGCAGACGGCCGGGAGCGGCGGGAGCGGGGAGAGCGCTGGTGGTGCTGGCGGAAGGATGGGCGGCGGGCGTGGTGGGGCCAGCGGCGGTGGACGGATGCGGTGGAGGCGGGAGGGTATCGCCGTCGGCGGGGGAGGCGCTGCCATGATGTGAGGCGGAGGAGGTGGAGGAGGAGGCGGCGGCGGCGCCATGATGGGGGGAGGTGGTCGTGGCGCTAGGAGGGTGGGGCGGGCGGGAGCTGGCTGCTGTGGCGGCAGGAGGTGCGACGGCGAGCCTGTGAGCTTCTGGACGACGTCGCGGAAGTCGGACTTGTCGATGTTGTACACCGGGGGCTGGGGAGGCGGGTGGTCGGCGGGGACGGAGGAGGCCTGCGGCGGTGGGAGCGGAGGGGGTGGGCGGGGAGCCGGCGGCGGCGGGGAAGGCGCTCTCATGGTGGAAGCGGGAGCGGGAGCTGGAGAGGCGGACGCGGAGGACGAGTGCTTGGAGATCTTGTAGGAGGCCTTGTTGAGGGACTTGAGTGAGGAGGAGGCGGAGGAGGGCGGTGGCGGCGGCGGCGGCGGCTGTGGGAGGTTGGACTTGTCCATGACCATGGCGGAAGACTCGGGGAGAGGAGAGTGGTGGGGGAACGGAGGGAAGTGGTGGGGAGATTGGGATTTGGGGAGTGAGGGGTGGAGGCCGAGAGAGGTTGCTTTGGATAGGCGGGCGGGCGGGCGACAGGTTCTTCTCTTCTGGGGCAAACCGAAGCGAAAGAGGCGCAGTGGTGGGCGGCAGTGCGGTGGTAGCAGTGTCCGGGGGCTAGCCGACTGGTGGCCTCTCGGCGCTTCAGCCGCTCAGGCAGTAGTCTGCACTGCACATTTCGGCCGAGCATTTCGCATGTGGACTGCAGTTTCGCGAGCTTTCTACGTGTTTTTCTTCGTATACCGCAGGAAGGATTATTGTGTTACTCGGATTTCGTAGCATTATTCTATAGGCCATAGGAGAAGGATTAGTACGTGATGAGGATCACCAAAAAATGTGGCGTGCCATCGCTGTTCAGGCCATTTTTTTCTGGTGGAAGCGGAAGCAGTGGCCCCCGGAAGCAATCAGTGCCGCAACAAGAAACCGTACGGCAGCACCACCACACACAATCCACACACACGCTAGGGCTGGACCACACACACAATACCGTAAGATACTGCCGCTAGAAAGCAAAGCAGTCGAAGGAGAAGGAGCAGCAAAGCCCAAAGCCAAGTAATCTAGTCATCCTACTCTACTCATACTCCTCGGATTAGACAAACGCAAGCTGCTGTGCCATGGCACGGAGGTGAAAAGACGTGCTCGATCAGGAAGGGGACGCGAGGCGTAAAGACAAGTCCCGAGAGATTACAAGGGCCATTATCGCAGCCATGTGGAGCCGCAATCGCGCTCTTTTGTTTAATGCTCTCCAATCGCTTTCGAGCTTTCAATAATTAAACCATACGACACCACGCACGGGAACCTGCTTTGACCCAAAAGGGTGTCTTTGACCGGGGCGGGCGGGACGGGGGTAGAATCGTCCATTCAGATTGGGCCAGCTAGGAGCTCGTTCTGGAGCCGTAGCAGTGCCCTGCTAGCACGCAAAGGAGGGAGATCATCTCGCTGTTTTCTTATTACCCTCGCTCGCTGCACGGCAGGGGGAAAAACTGTCTACTTATTCCCAGTGCAGAGCAGGAAAAACAAATGAAAAGGAGTTGCGATCGAGAGGAGGAATGTGTTAGTGTGGTTTCATCTTATGTTGGGGACGACGACGCTCGCCAACACCAGCATCCTCACGGGCCCCATTTTGACGCGCCAAGACCCCTGCTATCACTAACTCTTGGGAAGTCAAAGTCGAACCCGACGAAGGGGCCTCTGCCACGACAGCGGACATCAAAGGCCTTGATGGATTTTTTTTTTTTTTTAGAAGGAACATGTATTAATCTTACAAGATTACAATCACCCTTTTACAAACAGTAAATCCTAAGAAAAAAGCGAAAATTACAAAGAAGTACAAAACTCCCTGCTCATCTTCTTCGAAGCCTTCGTGAGATCCGTTTGTCACCGCCGTCGGCCGCTTCCCAATCGTCGTGGGGCACCGAGCCAAACTCCACAAGGTGGAGGCCGCAAAGGAGGACTTACTTTAGGCGATTAGCCGAATAAACCGCGCCTCCGCGTATCGACCAACTCCCCGCACTCCATGACGCATCCTTCGATTCCACCGCCGCAGAACCCGAAAGCAAAGCTCGATTTTCACCAAAGAACATCTTCCTTGAGATTAACAGAGGGTCAACAACATCATCACCCGAAGAAGACGACGATGCACCGCCCTTGACTTCCTAGACGGGTCTCCACAACCTCCGTTGACGTCGAAGAAGATCGCCATCTGGAGAACGGAAGAAGCCGCGAGAATTTATTCCTCAAGGCCGTCGCCGCTCCAGATCGCCGGCGGCCGCCAGAAAAAACAAACCGCAGAGGGAGCCACGCCCTCCCAAGAAAACCTAACTCCACCGAACATCGACGGCGAGCAAACCCTAGACCTAGGACTCGACCAAAACCCTATGAAGGCAGATCGTTGAAGGGACGGACCCCGCTCCTCGTCACCACCGGCAAAGGGCGGAGGCGAGGAGCCGGGCCGTGACGGGCGCGGCGGGCGGCGGTGTCGCCTGAGCCTCTTTTCCTTTCGAGAGCCAAGGCGGCGCTATCATCGAAGAGGGCGTTGATAAGGCCCCGATGGACCGATCATGATGGTGATGCCTCCGATTGGCTCGGGCGGCCGAATCGTTCTCTTTGGTGGAGTCCCCCAAGGAACCGGTTTGGAGCGCCGAAGGCCGGCCCGATCGAAGGTGCAAGGTCAACCGGCGGAGGGCAAGCATCGTGCGGAGGCCACGCCGTTGGGAGGCCACCGGCGGCGGGCATGAAACCCTAGAAGCCGACCCTTAGTGTAACTATCTTTTTATACCCCGTGAGGGGTAAAAGTACCTCTTTGCCCCGTGAGGGCCCACATGTCATAATGTACCCACCTTGTACCCCAATGTAAAAGGCCACCCGACCCTTCACCTCCCCTATAAGTACCCTGCACGGCTCGTGGGATGGGGTCGATTGGTGGCCAAACTTAGTGCCATTTAATCGAATTAAAGTGTTTAACGCCTTCGCAAGACCCGCTCACTGCCCCTCGGTTGGCCCTTCGATCGCTCACCACCCTCGGCAATCTCAGCGAGGTGAGACCAAGATGAGGCCCGCCCTTGTCTACTCTACGCACCCCGTCAATTGCCCTCCATGGGAAGCCCTCGCCCCTCCTCCCGCCACCTCCGGTAGCGAAGGCCAGAGGGGCAGGAGCGATCTTCACATCTTATTGTCGCTACGCTGCGATTGGGTTTCTGAAATCTAGCTTAACGCAGATAACCGGCATGGTTTTATGAATGTGCCCTTGTGACTTTTATATCACCGTGATATACTAGCATATCGTTAACATGTGTTCGTGGTTTTTGGATGGTTGGGGATGAGTTGGACCCGACCTAGATTTTTCTTGATGGGACAAACTCATAACCGATATTACGAGGAGGATAATAACAAAGAAGATCACACTATATATATGTGCTTATTCATGACTTGTAATAGAAATAAAACCACGCAAAGTAGAACTATGATAAAACATGTAATAATTATTTAAAGATAATTTTATATTTTAAATAAGGACGCTTCTAAAAAGATGCAAGCAACTCCCTCTCCTATGGCCGATTCCTCCGGCTCCCTCCCAAGCTCCCTCTTCGCCTTCACCGCGTGCTAGGGCTTTGTTGGAGCTCTTGCAAAGCCCTCAAGGCACCGGGCGGCCGCAGCCTTCTCCCCCTCTTGTTGGAGCTTCCCGCCTTGACCTAGCTCACCACCTCCACCGCCGCCAGTCCCCTAACCGCACCCCATCCACCCCACCGCTTACGCCCTTCCTCCCCAAACCTTCTTTTCTAAGATGACGGAGTTAGGAGAGATGAGGAGAGATCATCGCACCACTAAAAACCGCAGATCCATGATGAGGAGGAAGCAACCTTCCTCACCGACGCCGCGCCATCGCCGTCGGAACCCTCCGTCGTCGGAGGGGACAGAGGGAGGAGCCATGTGGGTGAAAGGTCCCTTGTGGTTTTTGGTAATTGAGTGTCAACCTTAGGTGAACTAATATGTGTGATTGAGATAATACACGTGAAATTAGTTCACACATGTGATGATGCAATGAAGGAGCTTATTGCATATGAAACATGACATGGAGTCATGTGACCGAGGTGGTGAAGATCAAGACAAAGGCTTGGCTTGATGGACCGTTGCAAGTGTGAAGGGCAAGTCATCGACTTGGCGCCGATGGACCGACGCAAAACGGCGAAAGAGCAAGTGAGGTCAAGATCGATGGACCAAGAAGGTCATGTGATGATATGAAATGGATCATATCATTCTTGATCGTGTTGGTGCATGTGTTGCATCGGCACTTAGAAGATGGAGCGGAATGGAAATGCGCAAGGCAAAGGTATAACCTATAGGGCATTTCATTTCGCCCGGCCATGAGGAGCTTAGAGAAGTTTATGACCGGATTTAGGATAGATGGTCATACTATCAAGAGGGGCAAACTTGTTTGCATATCGGTCATCTAGTGCCACTTGAGCGATCTAACTTTGCGATGTGTTAGGATCGAGTGGCGTGACAAGAGCTAACCCGCCTTTGAAATGATTGTGAAAATGCTAACACACTTGCACATGGTGATGTACACTTGGTGGTGTTGGCACATTTGCAAAGGCGGCGGTGATTGGTGGTTGAGTTGGGTTTGGGAACCGCTCATCCTCCCGCCGAGCTTGCGAGGCGGATTCGCGCTTCGAGAAAATGAGATGCATATTTTCTATTGCGCCGATGCAAGTTGGAGATGAAAACATGCTATTCCTCGTGCTCAAGTTTGGTATACTTGATGGGTAGTATGTCGAAAGAGAAGGCGCCGGTGTTTCGATTGGAGTTTTATTTGGAAAAACGGGGACCGGACGCGACCGACCGAAGCACGCTAGTTTCCGACCGACGCTCCGGTGGGTGCCTCGCGAGAGCTCGCAGGCCGATTCCACCTGACGCGCCGATCGGAAGCCGGACCGAAGCTTCCGGTGCTTGACCGAAGCGCCGACCGGACGCGTGGAGGAAGGGTGCCACCGGTGGGCCCGAGGCTTGTCTCAGTAGTGATCGGAAGCGCGACCGACCCGCCGAATCGACTTCGCCGGGTGAGTCCGGCCTGGCAAGCGCCCGGCCAACGCGCGCAGAAACCGCGGGTTTGAAGCACCAACGGCTCTATTTGGCTTGGGGCTATAAATAGATGGTGTGTTCGGCCATGGCGTAGCTTAGCACCTTAGGGACTTTGTGTCCATGCTTGAGAGTGCTTGAGAGCCCTCCCACTCATATATGCTTGATATTGTTCATCCGATTGAGTGAGAGATCGAGTTCTAGTGCGTTGCTTTGAGAGATTGCATCGTGTGGCACTAGGTGTTCGTGTTGCAAGCCGGTGTGCTTGTTTCTGGAGGTTGCCACCTCCTAGACGGCTTGGTGGCAAGAGGCTTCGTGAAGCACGCAAGGAAGCTTGTGCGGTGCTCAAGAAGAGATTGTGAGAGGTTGGTGCTCACCTCGGGGATCGTGGAAGAGCAACTCTAGTGGGAGCGTGTCATTGAGCTACCACACTTGTGTGTGGGTTCACACGTACACCCTCCGAGGGATTGGCTAGAGAACTCACAATCGTGTGAGTGTCTCGATCGAGCTCCCACTGTGGATTTGGCATCGCCATTAAGCTTGAGAATCATCACCGGGTGATTCGCCAAACCGTGGAACCACTAAAGTGTTGGTCGACACAACGAGGAGTAGGGGAAGTTGGCATTTTTCCTCGAGACCTCGGTAAAAATCACCGGTGTCATCTTGTGTCCACACTTCGCGGTGGTTTGCATTCTCTTGATCACAAGCTTTGTCATTACATACATATATATATTGTGCTTGTGCTTGAGTAGAGTAGTTGTAACTATCTAGCTTGTGTAGCTTGATTAGTTACTTTGCTTAGCTTGTGTAGCTAGG
Source organism: Hyparrhenia diplandra (assembly GCA_015847255.1). Classification (NCBI taxonomy): domain Eukaryota; kingdom Viridiplantae; phylum Streptophyta; class Magnoliopsida; order Poales; family Poaceae; genus Hyparrhenia; species Hyparrhenia diplandra. The sequence continues at coordinate 46,015 of JADLZK010010979.1, forward strand.
TAATTTGAGCCTTTGGGTTAGGCGTGTGTTGCCTTGTCCATTGTGCATCTAGTGAGCTTAGGGGCTTTGTGCTTGTGCTACTAGAATTGTGTAGGAGCTCACCCGTGCTTGAAAGTACTAGTGCTTAGGTTTGTGTGACCTTGCATTAGAATTGATTAGAGCTCAAGCTAGGCTTGTCACCTCACTCTTCTTGTGTAGGATCTTTTGTGAGGTGATTTAGAGTCTTAGTTAGAGGGGTGAAGTCTTGGCTAGACCGATAAGTTTAATTCGCATTTGTTTTTGGTTAGCCGGTGCGATTAGTTTTTAAAAGGGGACTATTCACCCCCTCTAGTCCCCATCTCGACCCTTCGGTGGGGAGGAAGAAAGCGCCACACATGAGGAGGTCGTCGTGCGTGCGCGCGTAAAAAAAAATGCCTGGATGTGTTATAAGTCATTACCTTAATAAGGCATACTCAGGGGGTGCTTGGTTCGGGGACTTTTTTTGTGTTGGGACTCAAAAAGTCCCTAGAAACCAAACACAGGGACTTCTTTTAAGACTTTTTGCTAAAAGTCCATAGAAACATATACTTGAGAGTCTTTTTCTAAAAATTCTAGGACTAAAAACGGTTTTACGACTAATTAACCAAACCCCCCCCAGGTAACAAAGTTTCTTGGCTCACCAACATGTAGTTTCATGTTCATTGAGCGGTGGTGTCTTGGCTGGCTCCCACGGTTTCTTGGCTGAGCGGGGCAGTGGCAGAAACAACAGCATAGAAAACTAAAGCTAAGGGCCTCTTTGACATGGCTCCCTGGGGCTCCGGCTTTGGCCTCTGTTCATCATTGTAGTACATAACATGGGGAGCTGCAGCCTGCAGGAGATGGTTGAAGCCATGCCAAAGAGACCCTAAACAGTTGGACAGTGGCTACCCTAACTGAAACAGGCATCAAACAATCGGGTGGGCAGTTAGTGCTAAAGTATGGTTGGAATAGCGAAAATTGCAGTTCAAAGGATAAATCAGAGTGGATAGAGAATTGGTAAAAGTAGATGACTAAACTTGTGATTTATCCAACATCAAAAATAGAAAACTTTGTAATATAAAAACCCAACAACCAAGGCTAGATAGATAGCGCCACATACAAACTATATTTAGCATGCGACATTTCAGGAATAGCCAACTTGCTATTTTACATAACAAGATAGCAAACTTGTTAAAAGCTTAGTTTTTTTGTATGAGAAATTTTAAAAATAGCCTACATGATAAGGATAACACATCTTTTAGAGTTGTTCTTATATGGCGCCAAGCCGCCAAGCAGGTGATAGGAATAAAAGCCAAATGGATCGATTCATATCATCTGCAGACTGCAGCTCATCACGTGCGTTCAAACTTTCAAAGTATTAGCTGACTTGCAGAGGATATGTTGCCCAACACACACACACACACACAAAATGAACCTTATGCATTCAGATTCCACATTCCACATTTGTAACGTCTCCGGCGTGTGTAAATAGATAATCACATTTTGCAAGGGTCTGGATATCGTCGGGTACAGACATACAGTTTCATCCGAAGCTTAATACAGACCCAAATAAGATAATTAATATCTATGGACATGCCATGTACCTTAGTCCTATATATATATAATGCTATATCTATACCCCACTTACCAAACCTCGAAAATAACAGCTTAGAATTTTCCTTTCACATAACACAAAACTACTGCATCATATATCGCCCCCTTTCCTTCACCAAATCACCATAGATTATGTGTTAACCTACAAGACCTCCATGCAATATGTAAGCATTCTGTAATATAAACACGTGATGTGCACCGAGAACCACCACAGCAAAACTGTTTCCAACATCACCAAGTCACATCTTTGATCCTCTGGTGATCAAGATGTCTCTGTACGGCTCAAGCTGAGTAACCTTGATGCAATCGCAAGTTGCCAAAACTGCAGAACAAACATTCCCCATTAAATAATAAGGTCCATTCTAGCATTACAATTGAACTGAGTGCTATCATAAATTTAATATTCACCATTATTCCTTAATATGTCAAATATTTTAAGCAAGCTCCGTGTTCCCAGTTATGTGGCCTAGTACTGGATTGTGTGAAACTTCTCTTATTTAACCACATAGGTAAGTGAACCAGACAACCAATTGTGCGTTGCTGGCAATTTTTCAACAATAAGGCTCTAACGCCAGCACAAACTGACAGCCTCAACGGTTCATCCAGCAAAACATCACCAACTACAAAACTGGGCACAACCAAGACCTGTAAACTACTATGTCCTCCGTAAAGGATTTAGGCCAGGAGCACTCTTGGCTTTACTGGAATGGTGTTTTTCTCTTCCTTTTTTGTTATGGTTTTGATTTTTCTTCCTTGTCTATTCTTATGCCCAGATTGTAAATCAGACACTTTTTCCAAAAATTCTACAATGCAAAGGCAGAGAAACAGCCATCTTACGCAAAAAAAAAAAAAAAAAAAATAATTATTTGCTACACCATACTGAGAAAACGTTTACACAGCCACTAAATTTATAAATTTGAGGAAAGTGTGCCAAATTTCATAGCAATAAAGGAAAGCAGGCCTGAATGGTGTTTAGGTGTAACCCAACCTAATTACAGAAACCAAGAATAGTCACTAAGCCAGGAAAGCTATCATAACTTTTAACATTATGTCAATGACGACTAGTAGTTTTTTATTTACTTTAACAATAATTTTTCAAAAAAAAATATTTACTTTAGCAACAGTAATGTTTTTTTTTTCCAATCAAAGCACCATAGAGAAATACTCCCAAACCTTTCAAATTATAGGACAACAAAAGTTATGTACCTAGACAAGCAAATAATGACCTATAGTTTGGGACGGAGGGAATACATACCGGTTGTTTGATAGAATAGTCGGGCTGCCTTGGCTTTGGTCATCCCATGAGCTAGATGACTTAAGGATTCAGATTGAGGGGCACCTGGGCTATCGAAATGAAGTTTGAGGTGCCTGCATGAAGATAACTCTAGCATCAGAAAATGTATGTGCATCCGTTGTACCACATTTCAACAAACTTAACCTACCCAGGCATTATGAGCAAACAAGTTCAGAATACTTACGACATGATTCTTTCTGTGACCTTGTCCATTGGATTGGAGCGACTCTCATACGGGGTTTGAGTCGGTTCTGTTTCTTCCAGTAGGTCTGAAATGAATGTTGGCTGTTAAATTCTACTTGGTCGAAACAGTTTCAAATGTTCCAGAAAACAGTTTCACATATTTATATATAACAGAGTGAATAAAGAACAGAAATGGAAACAGGAGTTGGAGAAAACTGTTATATTCTATGTTGGTTGAAACAGTTAATGTTCCAGAAACAGTTTCACATGTTTATATATAGCAGAGTAAAGGTCATTAATGCAACCAACCAGGAGTTGGTGCATAATCTGAAAGCCTTCTCATCTTGAAGTTCGTCACTTCTTGCTCCAGTGGAAAATCTTCCTCAACAGTATCAAGATTCCCCAAACTTCTTGCAGATGAGTGACGCCCCCTCTTGGACCTGTGTTCAATAACCATGACATGGTCACTATAAGAAACTCACAAAGACACTGAAGGACAGTGGGGAGACAAACATTGTTTTTATTTGCCTGATACTTCAAAGGAGATTAGTAGACTACACACTTTAGTTTCTGCACTTATGAGCATATACTATAAGTCAACAGTCACCTTCCACTTCCTGTTTGCAATTGTACTTCTGGATCCAATGGTATAAACGCCCGTCCAGAGCCACCAGAGCTTGAAGCAGACCTGTGACCTAACCCTAGAGATTTACGTCATTGACTGTCTGTATAAGCACAGACACAAATTAAACTTATTCACTTTGCAACTTACCAGGACTTCCAGGAGTAACACTATGGTCACTGTGCAGAGCATCATAAGCTGTGTCATACTCTGCACTCATTTTTGCTCTGAGTTTTTCAATGTCATTGACATCTGTAAAGTCCATCGGCAGACCACCTGTTTCCATCTCATACTCTCCCCCAGCCTGAATTCAACCACTCATCAGGGACAAATCTAATGATAATTATGATCATCTCACTAGGGAAGGGTGTTATTCTTTTCAGAAAATAAAAGATTCTAGAATAACCTGAGGTGGAAATTCATGAGGTGATGAGTTTTTTGGCTGTTGTTCTTGTGATGATGATCGCTGCCCTCCTTTAAGAAATTAGGAAACAGTTAGGGTTTTTCAATTGGCCTTTAGCATGTTAAAATAATATGTTTTCTTCAAGTCAAGAAAGGTGACACAATAGTACAAATTATGAAGTGACCTGAAGAAGCTTTTGTGTACTTGACTTCAATGCAATCCTTCCAGAGCTGCATAAGTGGCTTAGGATAATAGAATTCTGAGGACGAGTTGTCATGAGATATTAGAGCAACTGGGGGGATGTCCATGAGATCTCTTATCTTGGTTGATCGAATAAAATTAAAATTCTGCAAGCATAAAGAAGATGAATGTTCTTTATTAGAGTGCATCAGTACAGAAATCTGCAGGAAAATAGGTTAGTCAAACCAAACATACACTGTTAACTTTACGCCTTTTTGAGACAAGGTTTGACGCATCCTTCAGCCATGTCTGATATACGTTTCCCGGGATCATCATCTGGTTATTGTCCATAATTACTTGTGGGAGTTCCCTAGGTGCTTTCCGCTTCGATGCTTTAGGTGGCTGCTGCTGCTGTGTAAAAGTGCTAGCTCAAGTAAACAAGAACAAACTAAACATGTAATCCCTTTTCATACTATTTTCTAGATGTAATAAGGCTTAATAAATCATGTTACCTTCATCTTCTGCTCCTCTGGCCCCCCTGCAAGAGAACTTTCAGTAATTGCAGCAAGATGCTTCAAATATGATATAAATGCAACAACACATGTACTTAAATAATGTCCAGCAGTCAACTTCAACTATATCAGGTAACTAGTCAACCAACAAAAACCAAAGGGGAAACGAACTACAAGTCCTTTTTGTCAAGTACAAAAGGTTAGTGATTAGTGGTAAGCCAATGGATCAGATTGCCAAAAGAGAAAGAGCGAGATATGCCACATAACAGCTAGAAGACTCAGCGGCTGCAACCAAGGATGCACTCCCTAATCTCTTATCCTGAAACAGAGTCCTACTGTAGCCATTTGACTAGGTACAAAGGCAATGAGAATTAAAGTGTGAATAGTTTCAAAAATATTCTAACAGAGTCTGCAAATGGCCATTAGCTGTAAGTAAGAACCATCAACTGGAAAATTTTCATGGATTAATTTCTAGCCATCCATTTTTTTTGACCAAAATATCAAAACTTAAGTAATTAGCCCCCTTGGGATGTCAGATGCTGGACAACTGACATGACTGAAAACCATTGTCCTTTGGGAAAACCAAAAAAGGAAATTATAATTATAATTTTTAATCCAGCCTTGTTTCCATATGGCAGAGAGTAAATCATGTGCTTTTTCACCTTTTTGAGGTTCTTCATGAACAGGGGAGGGGCAGCATAGTACTGTTCATCTTGCTGAGGAGGGTCTTCCTGCCTAGGTGGTGAGGGAACTGTCGTACTTGGAACTTGTGGGTGTTCATCTGGAGTGATATTGACTGTGGTCTCATCATCTGCTATGTCAAATCTGTATACAAGGCACTATCGCAAATTATATTTGTACTATAAACAAAATAAGAAAAAAAAAACATACGTTGGCAATGATAAAAGAGTGGCAAATTTAAATAAGTATGCAGCTTTTGCTTTACCTCTCAAAGATTGAACACATCAGTTTCCGCAAGCCCAGACTCAAAATTATCGACCAGGGTTATATTCACTGCTTCAGCTGAGAAAATATCGTATAGTTTGAGAATATTCTCCCTTATACAAAACAGTATTATTTTTTAAAAAGAAACACAGTAGTCCACAAGAGAAGAAAGACAAACCTTGATGACGTTGGTCAGCATGAGAGAAATCATCATCATCAAGATTGACATTAAAATACTGTTCATCCAGATCTTCCAATCGCTAAACATGCATTATATATTTCAGTAAGAAAAGTGGATACAATCAAGGTAAAGGCTAAAGTTCGGCTATTCTAAAAAGAGCCAAACTGTATGCATATAAAGGTTTTTCTGAAATACACAGGTGACAAGGATTACCATTCCTCGGAACCTGGCACCGTCAGTCTCTGAGAAAAAACACGGGCTGTTCGACCACCATATTGATATTTTTTTCTCTGGTAATGTTACTGCTTCATACCTGCATGAAGTTCTGCTGTCAGATAAATCATGCCACATTACTTTCTTACTCTTAGCAAGGAACAATCTTTCCTATATCACCAGTTCATACCCCACCCATGCTATATAAGGGGAGACACTGAGGTGTTTGGCTATGAAAGAGCTAGTAGTAATGAGGTCAAATTTATCTATAGAAGTTTACGCAGAAAAAGTTGTTGTACTAAGAAAAGATTACATTAACTCTCAAACAAACTTCCAAGGGTTATACTACAGCCGTAACTGGTTAGGGAATGGTAATGCCAAAAGAATAATCATGACCGTGGATGGTCATTTCCAGTTCTCATGATGAAAGCCCTTTTAAGATAGCATTATTTCTCAAGTACAGTATTGTATAGCTAGCAAATGGACAAGCTAAAGAAGATGCCAAAAGATACTCCAATGACACGAAGATACTCACGGTAACTGTTACACCAAAATATACTAAATGCCATCCACATCCTATTCTGATGTCTCAAAAGTCAAAATTGGAAAAATAAATTAAAAAAATACAGCGAAACAAAGTTACAAGGAGATTTGGATGGAGAATCTTCAGTGAATTTGAATAAAAATCCATAGGCCGATAATGCCTCCATGAGACCCTTGTGCCTGTACAGCCAGAACCACCCAGGTTCGACAGTGCACCTCAACAACCCTACTGAATAAATTTGAGCAAAACAGCAAGTGATTAGGCGAGTTGACACAAGATTATTGGGGTCATATCAGACAGTGGATGTGAGTGCTTTCAGCAAGCACAAGCGCCCAGTGAGTAAGGCGCAGAAAGCTACCAAGGCAATCGCCAAAATCTAGCTGTAAATCCCATTTTCATTTCCCAATTCCCACGGTACACACATTGCACCACATACCAATTCAGCTCAAGCAAACTGACAATATATCTATCTCCTAAGAAGTTCCATGAACATTCAAGCCGGATCTCAACACAAAACTTGCCAATCCAAACAACCAGATGAACACAGCACACCCTAACAATATCACCAGCATTACGCAGCACAACCTTCCTCAAACCGAACCCCTCAACCCCAGCATGTAACATCTATAAACGCTAAGACAGGCATGGAGACCGGTATTACACTTACTTGGCTTGGGCTTTACCCTTGGGGAGGACGGTGGGGTCTGTGGCCGGCTTGATCCGCCATGCCTCGTTAATCTCAGTCTGCACGAGAAGTTAGTACAAGTATAATCAAATGGACCGACCAGGACACACAAAAAACACTCAGGCACATTCTGAACGAGTTCTTACCAGAAACCGAGACACATCATCTGCGAGAAAGAGAACACACGAACGATTTGAGAATTGAGTTGACAAAACACAGGGAATTCAAACAAAATCAACTAATAGCGAGGAAGAAGATTACCGTAGAGAAGCTTCACCTTCCTCTCGTATACGATCACCACGCCACCTGTTCACGAATTTCGATCACGGAAAAGTAAAACCCATCCGAAAAAAAAATGGGAGGAAAATTTTGGGGGGACGCAAGCAAAATTGAACTCACCCATGAGGATTCCAGAGAGCCTCAGAGCCATGGGCACCGAGGGGTTCAAAATCTCCTCACTAAACGAGAAACACACAAACCAAAACCAGCCAAAAAAAAAAAAGCACAAAAAAAATTCCCCACACAACAGGGCGGAACTCTAATCGCTCGGACCAGTTTCCTCACCAGATTTTAATGATGTCGAGCTTGTCGAGCCGCTTGCGGTTGATCTTCGAGTGGAGCGTCGCCGCCATCCTGCAACCATAACACGAACGGGCGAACGCAATTAGTGGCCGCTGAATCGGCGCAAGCGGCAAGCGCGACCAGCAAAACAACCAAAAAACTGGGCGCGATTTGTCAGAAGAAGGTATAGAACCAAACACATTGCGAGGAACAGGAAGGAAAACAAGCGCGATTAGAGCCGCAATGAGGGGAATAGGAAGCGCAAGGAAGGGAGGAGACTAACCATATCTGGCCGAGCGGCATCTTCCGCGCGAGCAGCTGGTGCGAATAGAACATTCTCGACCCCGCTGGGGAGGAGGAGGAGGAGGAGGAGGGGCGGCGGCGCGGCGGAGGGGACGAGAGAGGGTGACGAAGTGTGTGTGCCGTGTGCGTGTGTTGGTGTGGGGTTTTTGTTGGCGTCTTCGGCTATGGGGAGCTCTCGTGGGGAGAAGAAAGAAACGGGTGCGGATCGGTGAAATCGTGCACGCGGGGAGGGCACGATGGGAAACCTATCTGTGGGTGGTCGTTCCGCGCCATTCCGACGCGCCGCTGCCCTTGGTGTGGGCCCGCTTCAAAATGTAGTGTTTTCTGTGTTTAGTTTCTAAAAACAAATCTAAAAAGTGCTACAGTATTTGTAGCATCGATTTTTGATGCGATATTCGGAAAGACTAAATGTAAATAAATAAAAAAATAAATTATATAGTTTATTGATAAATAAAAAGGCAATCTTTTAAGTCCCCAAGACTCCGTCGGAAAGTGAGCAGGATAGTAGAGCCTAGGGCGGAGGGGGACGGGCTGCCTCCCTGCCCCCATCTTCTTGATTTTCCATAGAAATTAAAGTAGCTTAGCCATTAATTTACCATTAAATCTCTTGACTTTAGTTAAGTCTCCATTAATTAGCCCCCCTAAGACCCATATCTTGGCTGCCACTGACGGTAAATTGGCCTCAACTTTTTCACTAACTAAACACTCCCTTGGCTCTGAAGGGTGAAAAAAACGTTGAAGACCAAAGAAAGGCGAAAGGTTCTGGGGAATTCCTGATGAGGAACTCTTAACCGCCATGACAAGCCGGAAATTTTGTCATATTTATAGGGGAAATTTGCACACTTGAGAGGGTGTGGTGTGGCAGTGCGGAATGTGAAAATGCCAGTAAAGGAGCGGATCAAGATTGCATTCTGGGTGCAGTGACCAATCCCAGCCCCTTTTGTGTTAAACTTTGTGTTTATTTCCTAGTTGAGAAAAAAGTAACATTCTCTAGACTAGGAATATAGGACATGGGCTCTTTTTTTATAAACATTCGTGGTGAAGGTCTGCAACATCCCATCGGGCTATGATCGTGAACATTGGTCGTGAAGGTCCTCACAATATTGTTCCGGTGGAAGAAGAAATAAATACTGCCAAAGAAAGACGAAAAAGGTTGCTCAAGCGGTGGTGCATGCTCTTAAGGCGTCACTTTCCGGTGATGGTAAATTTGTAGAAGAAGATAAATTTTGTCATATTTGTAGATGGAAATATGCACACTTGGGTGAGAGATGTGTCACGTGGCATTGTGAAGTGTGCAAATACAACAATGAAGGAGCGGATCAAGACTACATTTTGAGTGTGTTGAGACCAATCTCACTTTCAGCGTATTGAGCGTAGGGCAATGTTTAAACTTGTGTTTATTTCCCTAGTTGACCAGAGTAACCTTCTTTGGACTAGGAATTTAGAATTGTTTATTTCCCAACAACTCTCTTGTTGCGGATCAAGAACCAGGCAGACGAGTGGTGTGCGGTGGGATTCCGTGTCCTCGCTCCGCTACTTAGTGCGATCCAGTAGTTTCCGGTTTCAACCTTAGTCGCACAATAGTTCTTAGTCTAAGTACAACCTTGTCTTTATTCCTAATTGAGCTTTTTAAGCCGTGAGTTTGTGTTTGTGTGTTTGAGAAACTAGACTTGATGGCATCTCAACCAAAGAGTATTATGTTGTAGATGTAGTAGATTTTAAATTCGATTTCCGTAATACAAAAAGACGCGTGCACAATGCACGCTTCGAAAAATGAATTTAGGATTGTTGCTCTGGGACTACATTTTGGGTGCCTACTAGGAATCCCACAATGTTTCTGGAAAAGATTTCCTGGTCCAAATGCCTTTACCGCATGCTACTCGAGATGATTGTTGCTCTAGGACTGCCTAACATCACTCTCGTAGTATGTAATCTAACTTAAACCACCTAGATTATTTTTAGTAAATTTGTAATTATCCATCCTATTTTCTTTTCGTACCCACCCAAATTCCCAATGCTTTGTTGTTCTGAATTCTGCCGATATAGCCAAATCTTGTGCCGGAGAGGCTAGAGCAGGATTCGTACTAATAAAGAATAAAGATACCAGGGTCGCGTGGGTTAGTGAATTCGGCCCTAACAAATAATGCGGTCCTCCTCGTAGTGAGGCCCAAAGTAACCAAGCCCAACTTATTTAAACTCTAGTACTTTACTTCAGCATGCTCGACTACAAAAAAAAAAAAAAAGGTCCATTTTAGGTCTCTGAACTCCCACGAAAGTCTAATTTTCATCCCTAAACTCTAAAGTAAAACCCCATGCATTTCAATCCATGCATTCCTTAGTCAAACCCCATGCATTCCTTTAGTCAAACCGTCAAACCCCATGCATTTCTTTAGTCAATCCCCATGCATTGTTGCCAAATCTTGGTATTCTCTAGTCCAACATGCATTGAGAAAAGGGCAAATTCCTCCAGCGACATCTCGACCCTCGCCGAGGAAATGCATGGAGTTTCTACTTGCAACCGCGCTTACCTATTTTTAACCAGAAAAAGTCCTTAAAACTAGTTCCTAATCGTTTTAGCGGTAATTTTAAATGTTTTTTGACATTAAGAACTTTTATAAAAGAACTTAATTATATGGGTTTATGAGTCATCTATACTAGTGGATTCCCAGCGCCAAGTAGTATGGAGAATTCTAATTCTATGAGTTATAATATTACTATCACCCTCCTTTTTCTTTCTTCTTTTTTCCTTTTTTTTTTTTTTATTCTTTTTTCTCTATACCAACGGGTTCCACTTGTAACTTTATCAAAATATATACATGTAAGATCTTGTTTTAAAGGATTTATTAAAATAAATTTAATGGTGTAATCAGAATTTGATTTATTTATTTTTGGTTCATAAATTATAACTTTTTTTATGTCCATAGACATGTGGGGTATGTTAATGGCGTGGAGCAAGGAAGGGTTAGTGGGCTCGTGAGGTGGCATGCTAGTGGGTGTTAGTGGGATGGTGAGGGTGGCGTGCTTGCAAGAATTAGCTAGTGGGGGTTGCAAACATAAGTTTTTTTATAGATAAGAGCAACTTCAAGAGTTTGGCTAAACATAATAGCCAAATGTAATTGCTTAGCCATTTTATAAAATAGAAAACTTCTTCCAAAAAAAAAAAGAAATTCACAATAGACTTGTTATTTTATAAAACCATATAGCAAATGACTATGGTTGGATATATATGGCCACCAAGATTTTAGGATAGCACATCTCTTGGAGTTGCTTTAATAGAGCCTATATTCTTCATAGGCTAAGACTATCTGACTTTAGCCTCTCCTGCGCTGGGAAACATCCCGAGAAGGAATATCGGGACATTGTACATGAAAATTTTAAAACTTTTATCGAATTTCTAGCAATCCATAAAGATCAATGACATCAAATTAGAATCATTAGATTTATCATAGAATATATTTTCATAAAGGCGTTCAGTTTATTTTATAGATATTTTTTTCTATAAGTTTAGTCAACCTTAAAACACACGGATTTTAAGAATTGATTTATTTGGGGACGGAGAGAGAGTAGACGACACGTTAAAACGGTCTAAAGTGAAAAAACAGGCTAATCCAAATTCAAAGGCGTGGTTTCATCAAAAATTAATTCAAAGGCGTGAAATAGACTTTTTTTTTCCCAAAGGTAGAAAGATAGGACTACCAGCCAAGCCAATAACGACTTTCGGCATGCGTTTTCCACACTGCGGTCCACACATCACTACACCGTGTCACTGTTCACTGGCAAGTGGCAAGCAACAACCGATGGAACTATCAGTTACGGAAAAGAAACGAAAAAGAAAGACCACGATATCATGTCTGTCGTCGAGCAGGTTTGCATCATCCCATTCGTTTAGAACTCTTAATTAAAGCTCTCTCATAGCTGCCGTAGCAGTTATTTCGTGTGCAGGCAGGAGGTGGGCAAGCTGCTAATTATTAATCAGCCGAAGCAGACACTCTCTCTCTCTCTCTCTCTTTTTTTGAATAAGTCGAAGCAGACCTCACATGCATACTATGTCTGGAAGTACGATAAGATGTGATAATGCTGCTTGATGTACACAGCCATCGCGTAGATCAACACGATATATACAGACGAAATTTCTCAATCACGCAACTAATGCAGACGTCAACTCTTCACTATCACTCAGTGACTCAAGGATACTAGTATAGTATGGATGGATAGACCCGGCAGCTGGGGGACGACGGATTCCTTTCTTTTTTCTGTTTTTGATTTGAAAAAAGAAAAGTAGAAGCCGTGAGCCCGTCACTCACACCATATATAGCTCTTGGCCGCGCACTCCTCACTCCTCACTCCTCAGCACTGGCCACTCGTGTCGTGTGAGTGACTCCGGCACTTGAGCTGTGGTGCCTCTGGCCCTCTGTCTCTCTTCAGCTTCAGCTGCCTCCCTCGGAGTCCCATCCCAGCTTCGCCATGGTGGAGAACCGGAGCCCCAAGCCCATCCGTTGCAAAGGTACTTACTACTGCAACCTTCCTTGCCTTTTCTGCTCGATCGCCATGGGTGTGATGTCATGTGAATGCGATGTTGCTGTTAATCTCTATCTAACGACCATTTGATGTCACGGGCGCGTGCAGCGGCGGTATGCAGAGCCGCCGGCGAGCCGCTCGTCATCGAGGACGTCGTCGTCGATCCGCCGAAAGCGTACGAGATCCGCATCAAGGTCATCTGCACATCAATCTGCCACACAGATATCTCCTTCTGGCAAGCTAAGGTACCCCACGCGGAAAGATTCCATGGATGAACGGAAGGAAGCTCCACAGCTCATGTTTAGTTCACTGCTCCCTACCTACCATATCTGGTACAAACACTAATCAATTCGAGCTTTTCTGCTCTTTTCATTCGCTTTAGGTGGCACCGGTATTTCCAAGAATATTTGGACACGAGGCGTACGGGTATGCCCTTCCATGTTTTCCTAGCTTGTCCAGCAGAATATATCATGCGATCCTTGCTTTTTCTTGTTCTGACAGTTTTTTCAGCGACAGACTTCTCACGTTGCAACGCACGCATCGCATGCAGGGTAGTGGAGAGTGTCGGGGAGGACGTGGAGGGCTTCGTCGTTGGCGACACCGTGGTGCCGACGTTCCTGGGTCAGTGCTCGCACTGCGCCAGCTGCACGTCGGAGCGCAGCAACGTGTGCGACTCGGTGCCGTTCATCATCGGCCCCGGGATGCGGCGCGACGGCACCACCCGGTTCACGGACGCGCAGGGGAGCCCGCTGCACGACTTCCTCGCCGTGTCCAGCTTCAGCGAGTACACCGTCGTGGACATGGACCAGGTCGTCAAGCTCGACCCCGCCGTGCCGCCCAAGCTCGGCTGCCTCCTCAGCTGCGGCGCCGGCACCGGTGAGCGCAGAGTGCTAGCGCCGTCGTAGCGTAGCTAGCTAGTGTTCGAATTCGATCTGCTGCTATACTGAGTGACATCAATAATTCAGGGGTAGGAGCAGCGTGGAGGATGGCCAAGGTGGAGCCGGGTTCGGCTGTTGCTATCTTTGGCCTCGGATCTGTTGGTTTGGCGGTAAGCTCGTGTCCTGCCTGTATCTTGTTTATTCTTGTTAATCATAATATGCACATACACTGCACACAAGTGTGTAGTTTGCCAGTAGCTGTAGTAGATCGGCAACACGCGCTGTAACTTGTTGCGTTGTCAGGTGGTCCAAGGCGCGAAAATGTGTGGAGCATCCAAGATTATCGGTGTTGATCTCAACCCTGACAAGGAGGAAGTAGGCAAGTCGATCGATATCCTTTCCCATTGCGTGGCGTAGCAGAGCACCGTTGCTTTGCTCAGTTGCCAGCTGAATATCGAGTGCCAGCTGCTAGCTTGTTCAGCTGTTCTGTAACTCAAAACTCCGCTCTTGACTCTTATCGCAGGGAGATCGTTTGGCATCACAGATTTCGTCAATCCGTCGCAACTGGACAACCGTTCCGTCATAGAGGTAATCTGTCGTCGTCGCAGTCTTATCTGAACTTCTGAAGGTAGCTGCAACTCGACAACCTGCAAATGCACCTTTTGTGTTTGTTCAACTGCAGGTGATCGTTGAGATGACCGGCGGCGGCGTCGACTACAGCTTCGAGTGCATCGGCGTGCCGTCGGTGATGACCGACGCCTTCAGATGCACCAAGATGGTTCGTTTCGTTGTCAACCTGTGAACCTATGGCCGGCATAAGAATGTCAAGGAGGTACTCATAACAGCTGCAACAAAATTGGTGTCCGCAGGGAAAGGGCAAGACGATCGTGCTGGGGCTGGGAAGGGACAGCGATCAGGTGTGCCTGCCGTCACTGGAGCTGCTGTTCGGCAGGTGCGTCATGGGGTCGATCTTCGGCGGGATCAAGCCCAAGACCGACATCCCCATCCTCGCCAAGAAGTGCATCGACAAGGAGCTGCAGCTGGACGCGCTGGTCACGCACGAGCTTGGACTGCAGGAGATCAACAAGGCCTTCGACCTGCTGCTGCAGGGGAAAAGTCTGCGCTGCATCGTCTGGATGGACAAGGACAGCAAGTGATGGGGGCGCCACGGACTAAAGCTGTGGGGGTGTGGCTCTGAATAAATTTCACGTGGTTCAGTTTGGCGATGCGATGCGTCGCTGAAAACTAGTACTCCATGATGTATCAGTTTCGTTTCGTTTCCTGAAAGCCGATGTATGATGTATCAGTTTCGTTTCACTCATGTATCGAGACTAATATATGGAACAGCTGCTATATCGCTCATGCGCAACATCGTATGAACAAAAACATTCAGAATTATACTAGAGGTAAAATATTATTCTCAAATAATGATACGTACATCTTTTGCATATTATTCTAGAAAAGAGAGTTAAGGGGAAAAAGAAACAAGCCAAGCTCCCAACTCCCAAGCCCATTTTAGGCCCAGACCAATCCTAATCCAGGCCTGCTGGCAAACAGCTAAAACGAGCAGCCCATTTTAGGTATGATCGAGCTGGTTCTTTGCGCCGATAAACGACTACAACGTACTGTACGTACTGGTTGCTCAAAATAATAAAAAAAACGTACTGTAATATAAGTAATAAGTACTCACTCCATTCCAAATTCCAAATTGTACATCATTTTGACTTTTTATTTATCTATTTAGTATTTAAGTAATGTATACTCTGTATGTAACTAAATGAATGAAGCAAAATAATTAAAGCGACTTATAATTTTAAATAAGGGAGTAGAATAGATCAAGAACCATCACAGTGGCTCCTTTATATACTCCAAATTTTAATTCTATGGGCCCTTTAATCAAATCTTTTGTCTTCAAATCCAACATTGTTTATTAATATTTTTACTCTATGTTTACCAATCCTTTAATTGTATTTAAATGGACTATTTATTTTTTTTTTTCCTTTCAATATGGATATAAATCAAATTACTATTGTTATATATTTTTAATTATGAATTTAGTCATATATTAGTGACACTTTGCATATAGTTATCTTACGAGAAAGTTAGTTTTTCAAATTTTTAATTTGAATTCCCAAATTAAAGATTGAAAATAACTTTTAAATCACAATTATGATATAAAAATTAGGAATTCAAATAAAGGTTTGAAAATAATCGGTATTCCAAACTATGTTTTTTTCAAATTATTTGGAATTAAAAATACCAAATTAAGGTTTAAAAATTCCAAATATTTTCAAATTAAAAACTCGCAATTTGAATTCTCAAATTTTTATACCATAACTTTCTAAAATATTTAGAATTTGACTTTGGTCCAAAAATGAATTTTTTAGATATTTTTAATTTTGAGTAGCTTTGATGATGTAAGTTTTTGAAGTTTTCATATGAAACTGTGAGTAATTTTAAAAAGAAAAAACAGAAAAGGGGTAGGTGGTGTCGGTAGGTTGTCAAATTGCTTCTAGGTTAATTTGACCCTCGCTGAACAAATACAGCTTTGTAAAAAAAAAAAAAAAAAAAAAAAAAAAAAAAAAAAAATACAGGTAATGGATCCAAAATGGCACTTTTAAAGGTGATAAACCTAGATGATTGAAAGTAAAAAGGTAATGGACCTTTTTAATTACTTTGCTCTTTTTCTTATATGTTGGGCTCTAAGCGTAAAATACTCCATCTTAAATTGTAAGGCATTCTAAAAATCTTGGAGAGTCAAAATATTTTAAGTTTGTATTTATATGATAAGATAATAATATTTAGATATCAACTAAGTATCATTAATTGGATTCTTTGTTAATTATATTTCATAATATATTCCTATTTTTTTTTGCCTTTGGCTTAGCATTTTGGTTTGGCTTAGCCTTTGCCTTTTTCTTAGCCTTTTGCTTTGGCTTAGCTTTTGGCTTAGCCTTTGTCTTTGGCTTAGCCTTTGGCTATGGCTTAGCCTTTGCCTTTGGCTTAGTCTTTGCGTTAGGCTTAGCCTTTGGCTTTGGCTTAGTCTTTGCGTTTGGTTTAGCCTTTGCCTTTGGCTTTGGCTTAGCCTTTCCTTTGGCCTAGCCTTTGCCTTTGGCTTAGCCTTTGGTTATTTATTTTGCTTAGCTTTTGTCTTTGACTTTGATTTTGGTTTAGCCTTTCCCTTTGACTTTGGCTTATGGTTTGCCTTTTTCATTGGTTTTGGCCTATTGTTTTACGTTTTTTTTTTTTTTTTAAGAGTAAAATGCACCATTGGACCCATGAACTTGCGTAGGCTGTATCAAATAAGTCCATGAACTAGGAAATCGGATATCTAGCCCCTCAAACTTGCATTTTGGTTCACTGCGAGGCCCATATGGTGAAACCACTCGGTTTTTGTTGGCGTGGCGTGTCCACCATGGGTGGAGCCCACGCCATTTATCAAAAACCCCCCCGCATCCTCCCATCGCACGTTACGAGTGCCCAACGCCGCCGGCGTTCGGCGGGCGCGAGCCGCAACTATTCGGGCGCGTCGGTCATCAGGTTCCATCAGGTGAGCCCGTGGTTCCCGCTCCCGAACGCGGCCAACGCCGCCATTGTGCGCCCGGCGTCTACGCGCGGCGGGTCTCAACGACACCGACTCCGGGGAGGCGTTGTGGCCCCTTCGTCCGCGGGGAGCCAGCCTGCGCTTCGTGTTGGGAGCATCTACCAGGGGCGCGGCGACTACGGCATCATGTTCATGCCGTTCATCGTCGACGCACTCATGGCGGCGTGCGCAAGTGCCTACCAGCGTGCGCTACCTGTCCGGGCCGTCCGGGACACCATCGCCACCGCGATACAACGCCTCCGGTCCCGGCCGGACGCTACGCCGCCGTGGTGCCACGATCGCCGGCGCTCGCGGGCTCGTCTTCGCCACCGTAGTGGAGGCCGGGATGATAGCGAGTGGGCGACGGAGAGGATGACCATGTGCGTCGTTCTTGTCGTCACATAATTGTATCTGTTTCTGGCGCCCGGCGGGATGGGGCTCGAATCGGAGCTTTGCCCACATACGGTGGCGTAGCCTGTCGGCGACTCGGTGACCCGCCCCTCCCGGTCTCGCCAAGCCAAGCGCGACACCCTCTCGGCCTTCCCGGCACGCACACGCGCACTAGCAGCGCAGCTGCGGCTGCGCAGCATCGTAGTGAGCGACCGGCCGTGCGCCATCGTGCTCTGTTTTGCTCATAGCTTGTTAGCTTGATGACATCGCATGATGTCATACCTTTACAATCTGACGTTTTCTTTGAAAAATAAAAGGAAATACAATGGGAATACAGGGATGCGGGAAGCTCCTCGATCGCGTAAGCCGTCGGCGTGCCAGCTCTCGCGGCGGTGCATCTTGATGTACGCCTCGCCGTTGCCATGGACTTGGCATCACCGCACTCACAGGAGGCGGTGAAGTCGATTTCTTTATTCTTTGCCGGGGAGATCGCGACTAGGTGGGCGTCGCGTGGCGGACGGCAAGGGCATGAGTGCGGCGGGCCTGGTACCGGCCGGCGGCGGCAAGACTAGCGGCGCTCGTGGCCCTGGCCGGCGAGGGGGGTGCGGTCAGCGGCGGCCACCGGTAGAGGGCTTCGTGGCCCCTGGCGTCGGGCACTCGAACGTGTGATGGGGGAGGATGCAGGGGTTTTTGATAAATGGCGTGGCCTCCGGTCCATGGTGGACACGCCACGTCAACAAAACCATGGTGGTTTCACCGGATGGGCTGCGGTGAACCAAAATGCAAGTTTGAGGTGCTAGATATCCGGTTTCCTAGTTCATGGACCTATTTGGTACAGCTACGTAAGTTCATAGGTGCGTGGTGCATTTTACTCTTTTTTTTAACCCCGCCTATGTTTGTGCACATTTCATGTTTGTTATTGCACATCATAGCAGGTCCAAAAGCCCCGGTAAAGGGTGATGGAAAACTTTATAATTTTTGAGAATCATTTCTTCGGGTATTCAAGGGGTACAACAGTCATATAATTTGGTAAGTTATCTAGTCACATTACCGATACGTGCTTTCTTTGATCTTATTATATGTGCAACACTATTTTTTAACCCCGCCTATTTTTTTTTTTTTTGCAAATGGTTTTGCGAGGAGTGTTTGTACCTCATCGAGAAGCCTAATTTTTTTCGGTAGCTCAATGATGTTGCTTACGTGCGGACCACCTTAATAAGTCCATTTATATATATAATGGATCAAAAATTTTTGCTTTTCTTATCTTTTAGCTGATAGAGAGTGGTTCTTGGTTTTGTCATTTTGATTGTTATTTGCTATATCACTCTTAACATTCTAACCGGACTATATGGTTTTGTAGGATAAAGGATTATGTTTGTGCTTTTCAACAAGAGATATGGGTTGGATGTCTCTATGCGCTTTTGCTTAAGGTTAAAGCCTCTAATGTTTGTTTTTTCTGAATTTTACATTCTTTTTCAAGTCCAATTTTGTTTAAGGCTGTCAATAGTTAGAGGCATTAGAAGTTTATTTTTGCATACTAGTTTTTTTCAATTTTTAAAGCCTCTATCTGAATTTTCTTGAATTAAAAATAATGCCCCCCTACTAGGCAATGGGGTTTTAGCCTTTTTTTGTGTTTAGTATAAAAGTTTGCCCCCTAGTATGCAATGGGCTTTTGTTCTTTTCTATTTTTGAAATAAAAAATCATGCCCCCTACTAGGCAATGGGCTTTGGTTCATTTTTATTTTTAAAATTTAAAATCATGCCCCCTACTAGGCAATGTGGTTTTTCCCTTTTTGTCTTTAGAATAAAAAGATCATTCCCCTACTAGGCTTTGGGCTTTTTTTGTTCATTTATGTTTTTTGAAATAAAAAATCTTGATCCCTACTAGAGGCATATGAGATGATTCTTTGGTGATTGTTGCGCCCAATTAAGATTGATGCAATCTTAATGTTTGTTAATGCTCAGTGTTGCCCCCTGGGCATCTTCCTTTTCTACTATTTGGTTGATGTTTGCTTAATTGGTGTCCCTTGGGATTTAAGGCCATTTTGGTGAATTGAAGCCGAGCACTACAGTTTTTGCTATTTATGACACGCTAAGCATTAGAGTTGCGCATCTTAGAACAGGAGGAGGTGTGTTGACACCAATTAAGCAAACATCTTAATTGTTACCATTTCCCTTTGGCGTATGGTTTGCCTTTTTCATTGGTTTTGCCCTATTGTTTTTGTTTTAAAACAAGTTTTTTAACCCGCCTATGTTTGTGCACATTTCATGTTTGTTATTGCACATCATAGCGAGGTCCAAAGCTCGGTAAAGGGTGATGGAAAACTTTTATAATTTTTCGGGATTATTTCTTCGGGTATTCAAGGGGTACAACAGTCATATAATTTGGTAAGTTATCTAGTCACATTACTTGATACATGCTTTCTTTGATCTTATTATATGTGCGGCACTATTTTTTAACCCCGCCTATTTTTCATTTTTTTTGCAAAATGGCTTGCGAGGAGTGTTTGTACCTCATCGGAGAAGCCTAAGGAGTGTTTTTCAACAAGAGATATGGGTTGGATGTCTCTATGCGCTCTTGCTTAAGGTTAAAAAAGCCTCTAATGTTTGTTTTTTTCAATTTTACATTCTTTTTTTCAAGTCCACTTTTGTTTAAGGCTGAGTACAGTTAGACTTATGTGTTTTTTCTGCTACATTTGAGTAAAATATGATTATTTGACCATTCTCATATTTTAGTATTTGGATATGCAGACCTCTTGAAGATTAGGGGCAATAGTAGCATCGGGAATGCCCCTCTTTGAATGTTGGTTTCATTCTCGAATTTGGCCAATACCATTCTGAATTTGACTTACCGTATGTCTTGAATTTTTCTGTAGAGTCAACCCAATTTGTTGGTTTCATGAGTCTCTGAATTTTTATCTGAATTTTACTCAATGCTTTCTGAATGGTATACGTTGAATGCTATCCGAATTGTCCCTGAATGGTTCCTCTGAATTGTTTTTGAATTTTGCTTAATGATATCCGAATGGCTATCTGAATGGTTCCTCCGAATGCTATGCTATCTGAATGTTAAGCTATCTTTGCTATTTAACGCGTCCTTCCATTTCGGTAATAAATTGCATTCTTTCCTAGAAACTGGGAAATCTTTACAACAGAGGCGAGAAGTTATCCTTGACTATTATTGAGTAGGGACAAGCTGGATCGGAGCTAAATGAAGGCGAGGATCAGGAGCCAAATGAAATTTGGCGGTGAAAGTCGTTGTGGTAATGTCTTGTTTTTCTCAAACCACTATGCAGATCAATCCCACTTTGTTCTAGCAGCGGCATTATATTTACGCTCAAAACGATGATGAATGTTGTAACTAAGGTGGCCGACCATGTGTCGACAAAAGCCAAACTTTCTTCTTTGTATACTCTTCGACTTGAGGTGAGCTGCTGCTGAGGCTGCAGAAATCAGTCTCATTTGTTACTCATTCGCATCATAATGGTGAGCACTATCCTTTTCTTTGTTCGAAAAGGGTGTAATAGTCACCAGGTCATTATCAATTTAGCTTTGTGTTCTTTTTTTTTTTTGTTTTTTTGAAGATTTCAACTTTGTAATAGATGATGATCAGAAGGTTGAAATAGTTATCGGGTTATTTGCAAGTTAGCAGGTTAGAAATGCTTTTTTTTTTTTAAAAGGTTTCATGTCAGTAAGTCATGTAATGATATCAACGTGGTTCACAACATTCGGCAAAGTGTAATGGCAGCTATCATTGAACTTTTGCTGTTCTCTTCTCATTTTATTTTAGACTTTATTTGTTTTTCAAAATTCGGGTGGAATTGGGGCTTTTGCCACCGATTTACGCTTTTGGCAAAATTTGGGTGGTTTTGGCTCAAAATCCACACGGTGTGAAAAAAGGGTTAAACCACCCAAGTTTGGTATAGACAGCCTCTAAATTTGAGATGCTTTTGACTCGAAATTATTAAAATGACTTACAATTTGGAATGGAGTATTAATTACTTATGTATATCATATGAATAGACTATACTCTCGCATACTCCCTCCATCCCATAATACATGACGTTGTAGGAGCTGCCCGGCTAAAGGATGGTGTCCAAAGACCTGTATGCCCCTACTCCTCGGTACTCCCCTCTGTCACAACTGACAACGTCCACGTGTTATTCTCTCTCCTTCCGGTTCTCCCGTTCGTCGTCGAGATCCAATCCATCCTTCTCCAACTCCGGAGCTCCTTCATCGTAAGACACGCGACGCGCGCTGGCATCAGACGCCCCTGAGGAGTACGAGCTCCGTGCCTGCAGGCCAGGCAAACGCGCCCGCCGGCGCACGGGCCACACCCGCCGAAGGTCGGCCGAACCGCGTCGCCATTTCCGCGCCTGGAGGCCCGCGCAAGCGCGCCTTCTCCCTGGCTCTCCGCCAGCGCGCGGGCTGCCCAGCAGCAGCGGCTGCACTTCGTTGTGCGCACGCCGAGAGGCCGGTGAGCCGCAGCCGCACCCGGAGGCCGAGGAGGATACACGGTGGAGGACGTCGAGGAAGCTGTCCTCGTCGTATGGGAGCGCGATGGGGCCAGGGCGGCCGGGAAGCCGTACTCCTCTGCTGCTCCCTGCCGGCGCGTAGGCTGTGCACGCCCACGCCGGCTCTGACCGCGTCGCGACCTCCGCGCCTGGAGTCCCGGGCAGGCGGCCTCCACCCGCTGGCCACGCTAGAGCTCCGCCCAGATCCGGGCCACTCCAGTCCCATGGCAGATGCTGTAGCTGATGGGTATGGAAGATTGGGAGGTCGGAGGCGGAGGAGATGAACCAGGGAAGGAGACGGAGAGGCCAATGCAAATGGATGGCAGTGCTACTTCGTGATGGAGAAGGAGCAGCCTTCTGAGTTCCCACCGTGCTTTCTTTAATTTTTCTATTCACCTAGTGGGAGACAGGGATGGGATTGATGGATGGTTGGCAGAGCAGGCATAGGGTGCAGTCCCTAAAACGTCAAGTATTTTGAAACTTTTTATCGAGGGCCCTGTTTAGAGCTCCAAATTCCTCTCAAATTTATTTATGTAAAAAGAAGATTCCACGCCACATCCGGTCGGCCGAAACATATATGGAGTCTGAAATATAGGTAAAAAATTAAAATAATTACACAGTTTAGATGTGCATTTGCGAGGCGATTCTTTTGAGCCTATTTACACTATAGTAGGATAATATTTACCACTAACAAACGAAACGTCTTAAGTGTATGATGCGACATACATGTCACATCCCACCAAAATTTTACACCGAATTCGGTGCTCTAAACACCCCCAAGGCTAGAACGTCATGTATATTGGGATGGAGAGAGTACCATATATGACGTGGCACCTACGTTTAGCTAGCAGTAAATTATCAGCCTTGCTCTCACAGTAGATGCGACGGAGAAAAGCTGGCAAGGAGTCAGCGACGGGAAGGCGATAGCATATCTTCCCCAATCCCCGACTACCGGTGTGTTTAGAAGCCCAAATTTCCTCCAAAATTTTCTACATTCCCATCACATCTTATCACATCCTATCACATCGAAACATTTAATGCACCCAAATACGCTGCCCGGCCACTATAAAATTTAGGTAAGGTAAAAAAAAACTAATTGCACAGTTTAGATGTACATTACGAGGCGATTTTTGAGTCTAATTACGCCATGATAGGATAATATTTACCACTAACAAACGAACGCGTCTTCAACGGATTAATGCGATGTGACTCTGCTTCTGAATTTCAGCCCAAAATTCGGTCTTCTAAACACACCCTACGCCAAATCGCAGAGTTGCATATCTTTTTTCTCGAATAGAGCTATTGGTTGCTCTTCTCCCTCCGGAGAATTGACGCCTAACTGCTCTGTACATAGGCGACGGACAAAGCTCTGACCATTTTATATATATCGCCGCCAGCTCTGGGCTCTCGCAACCACCGTGCGGCGCGCCCTGCCTTCGAACGCAACAACCAGCTGCGAGTGTTTGCATCCCTCGATGGAGAACCAGGGAGGCAAACCAATCCGATGCAAAGGTACGCAGCTGGAGGCCGGATCAGTTTCGATTTCGCTGCCTCGTCTTTCTCCCGTCTCATCGGCTATCAGCCTTTTTCCTAGCTAATAACTTGGCTTCCCTTTCCGGCGACGCGCAGCGGCCGTGTGTAGGGCCGCCGGCGAGCCGCTGACCATCGAGGAAATCGTCGTTGACCCGCCCAAGGCGCACGAGGTCAGGATAAGGATCATCTGCACGTCGCTCTGCCACAGCGACGTCACGTTCTGGCGCATGAAGGTTTGGCTTCGTCCTTTGTCCGGCCGTTCCTGCCATCGCCGGCCTTCGACCTTGTTGTGGCCCTCATCGCCGTGGACTGCGTACACCGCTTCACAGTTGTCGTATACGTCGTTTGTTTGTGTCAATCTTTGCAGGACTTCCCTGGCATTTTCCCCAGAATATTTGGCCACGAAGCCTTTGGGTGAGTGCTCGCTACACAGTTCCTTCCCGCGCATTTGTTTTCTATTTTCTTCACTCAATTTCAACAGCATTCGTTGACAAAGTATGCCGCGTCTTTGCGTTTCCATTGAGGCTGTCAATTTTAGCGAAACTTGAAGGCTAGAGTGATGTTTGACGTTGAAATCTACATGTGTGTCGTTTTTCGTGGTTGTCTTTGTAGTTGATGACACTTCATTAAAGAAATTGAACTTTGATTATACCGCTGCTCACCAACACCTGTAGAAAGTGGACATAATGCGATTGTCAAAAGGTTCCAATAAACTAACTATAACCAGCTGTAAATGACATTTGTGTTAGTACTAATTCAAATTAACTCAGAATCAGGGACGAAGGCAGCACCCAGGCGGGTGGGGCTCGAGCCCCGCCTACGGCTGCCGAGCACATGAAGCCCCCTAGAGCCCGCCCTAAAATTTGAGCCGTAGATATAAAGAAATGAAGGGCTAAGATCGTTGCAGCCTTTTTTTGCAGCCATTCCTAAGTTTTTTTGTAGCTTTGTCCCTGCTCAGAATCGACTGCACAACTAAAACCTAAATAAGCCAAGTTTTATATACACAAGCTGATAAGTTTTTTCTTGATTTTAATCAGTAGGGTATTTTTATATTATCTGCAGAAAAAGGGAATAAGTAGCAACTGCTGTTTGGTTAGCAGCTACTGAAAAAAAAAATACACTACATTCCACCTAATATAAACACCAATGCTATTGAAGCTGACGTCCTCTTGCCTCTCATTTGTGTCGGTATCTCAATTTTGAATGAAGATTGGGTGGCCAATGTACTAATTGTAGTTTGAAGTTTTCAGAGATTCCACAGTTGACTTTGCTTTGGATAATCAACGTTCCGGCGAGAGATGGTTGTTGGTTGACATACAAGTTTGAGTTTTTCTAGTTACATTAATGATTTTTTTGTGAAAAAAATTTTTGATGAATCCATGTCAGTAATATGTCCAAGATTTTCCAAAGTTCACTTCTAATCTTTGATTTTTGGTAACATTGAAAAAAAAAGCTTCCCTCCAATAACTCCCAATCATTCTGCCCTTAGGAAAATCAATTCTTCTGCACAGATATACGCACACGTGTATCCATTGGTCAATCCAAACGTGGAAGGACGTGGGAAAAAGAAAATAAAAAAGACAGAATTCCCCATACAAATATTCAAGATAAATTTAAAGTATAAAAAAGTAGAGTGAATTGGAAATAGTCCGGTATTACTGATACAAATTACCATTAGAAATGGTCGGAGAAAGGCACAAATATGCTTCCTACTTCTTTTAGAGACATGAAAAACTCATTAATTTATCTATTGTTTTTTAGAACTACTATAGATGCGGAATTGATTCGCTGCTCACGTAGCTAAAGAACTAGAGGCTGCTAATCACAACCATTGTTTTTAGTATGTAGATTGTCATCAGGAGCCTGCTAATCACAACCTGGTCACAAACTAAGATGAGCTCACTGCTCACGGGGCATGGCTGTGCAGGTTCGTTGAGAGCGTCGGCGAACATGTGGAGGAGTTCGCCGCGGGCGACGCGGTGGTGCCGACGTTCCTGGGGCAGTGCAGCGAGTGCGTGGACTGCAGGTCGGCGCGGAGCAACATGTGCTCCAAGTACCGGTTCGCGGTGCGCCCGGGAATGCCGCGCGACGGCACCACCCGGTTCAGCGACGGCGAGGGGAATCCGCTCCACCACTTCCTGGGCGTGTCCAGCTTCGCCGAGTACACCGTGGTGGACGTGAACCACGTCGTCAAGGTCAACCCCGCCATGCCGCCGGCGCTCGCCTGCCTGCTCAGCTGCGGCGCATCTACTGGTTGGTGCCGCAGATGACACGGGCTTGTTGCTGTGGGGAATCGTTGGTGATTTTAACTCTGACCCAAGGAAATCGCAGGGGTCGGAGCGGCATGGAAGCAGGCTAAAGTTGAGCCTGGAGCTTCGGTCGCTATCTTTGGCCTCGGCGCTGTAGGATTGGCGGTTAAGTGACACGTTCAGAGCAGCTTTACTACCACCACTATGTACACTTCTCAGAAATTCAGAGTTTGACACCAATACTGAATATTAATATTTGAATTTTTGACATGCAGGTGGCTGAAGGAGCCAGGATTTGTGGGGCGTCAAAGATAATCGGCGTGGATATAAACCCTGAGAAATATGAACTTGGCAAGCACTTTTGTTTATGCCTTGATTGAAACTGTTCTGAACTTTAAGCCATTTGAAGTGTTACTTCTTACGCACTTTGTCTACTGTAATTCTTCCTGCAGGAAAGAAGTTCGGCGTAACACATTTCATCAATCCAAAAGAACTTGGTGAGAAACCTGTCCATCAGGTGATCACCTGTCTTCTTGGCTTCTTGCCATTTGGATTTGGATGACAATTTTTCAGACAGGCCGTTTTAGAGAATTCAAGCATTTTTAAGTCTAGATTTTTACGGATGGCACTGTAGGTATACACTGAAACATCGTATTGACAAAGTGTCCCTGCTTTAATTTTCAACAGGAGATCGTCGAGATGACGGACGGTGGTGCGGACTACTGCTTCGAGTGCATTGGACTGGCGGCGCTGATGAACGACGCGTTTCAGAGCTCCCGAGACGTATGCACATTGCACACTCATGGCGCCACGCCGCTATTCGAGAAACCATCTGGAGTTCTGAATGCACGGTGTTTCTGTTTTCTTCCGTGCAGGGGTGGGGCAAGACGATCATTCTTGGAGTGGAAATGCACGGTGCCCCTCTCTCCATCTCTTCTCATCAGATCCTCCACGGGAAGTCTGTCGTCGGGTCCATGTTCGGAGGGGTGAAGCCTAAGCAGGACATCCCGATTCTCGCCGACAAGTACCTGAATAAGGTACATTTTCAGACATACTGAGCATAGTGTCACCATTAATTCTAGTCTTGGCTTTGTATGCATGGACTCCTGGCATTTTGTTGCACCAATAATCTTCTGGATTTACCTCTGTCTAGGAGTTGGAGCTCGACAAGTTCATAACCCATGAAGTTGGCTTCAAGGACATCAACGAAGCTTTTGACCTGCTGCTCCAAGGGAAGAGTGTCAGGTGCACCATATGGATGGACAAGTGATGCTTGCACCTCGTTTCAGATGAAATAATTGATTTGGCAGCTGCCCGAAGAAGTGTTCTCTGTAATCTGTATTGTGCATTCGAGTTTTCCATTATTTTTCTTCACGTTCACATGTCAAACCCGATGAAATAATTGCTTTAATGCCTATATTTTCATGTTTACTGCTTTCACAAGTTCAAACTGTCCAACTTATCTTATTACTAAGCTTTTCGGAAAATATCATTCTTGATGAGCATTAGCCGAAACTCTAAGTAATATTTTCCTTGTTTGCTAAGTATGTCCTTAAATAACTCTGACAAATGAAAATCCAGTGGCGGTCCTAGGCCGGCAACACTAGCGTAGGACCTGTCTCTCACGCGTGCGTCTAGATTCCTTGCCCACATAATATAGAAAACCAAGTGTAAACTGCCTTTTGAGGCCCTAAACTGAGTGTAAATTACGTGTTTGAGACACTAAACGAACTTAAATTGAAAAGTCGTAAATGTCCAAGCATTGATTTTGGTAATATAGACGTGACAATGAAGTCGTAGACATGACGGGAGTGCAGCAAAAAGGTCAAAAGATCATCAAATCCGACAAAAAGGAGAGGCAACCGCCGCTGCAACGCGCCGGACGCCGGGCTTTGAGGCAGCCGCGTCTGGCGGTGGAGCGACGTGGCGCCGACGCGGGCGTCTAGCGCTATTTAGTGAACGACCGGGCGCTGGCCAAAGAGCGGATCGACGCTGGTCCAGTGTGCGATTGGCGCGCCCGGTCGCGTGTAATGAGCGGCCCGACACTGGGCCAATGAGCGACTAGCAGCGTCCGGCGCCCCACCCCGCACACCACGAGCTCTCGTTCAGCGTCACCGCACGCCGGTCGCTCCGTGGCCAGCATCTGTCGAGTGTACCATGAGGGTTTCGTACCGGTTCGAAACCGATCTCTTTCCGATCGCGTTTTGGAAGGTTTTGGAGATTGGGAACGTCCCTTGACGGTTTCCTACCGGGATAAGACCCCCTCCTCTATATAATGAGAGGTTCATGGCGATTTGATCCCATCTACATCCATTCGACACAATCACTTCTACAAACACTAATTTCTCTCCTCTTCCTCTCTCCTTCGCCCGCCGCCATGAGCAGGTGATCGACAACGACAACGCCCTAGAGCAGCCAGGCCAGCTAGGAAGCCCATATCTCCGCGACGCGTCCTCACGGGGTCCGTTCCGGGTGTGTGGGGTTTCGGGTCTCAAGAGACTTTGCCGGCGTGTCTTGCGATCGCGCTCCCGATTAGGCTTCTCAAACGGCGTGTCTTGCGTGTCGCGCTCATCGTTGGAGGCACAAGGTCCGGATGTGGATATCCCTAGGCGCTCACCGATTCCTAAATTCTTTTGCCCTATGTGGAGCGATCTAGCTCTTTATTTAGTGTGTTACCGATTTAATTGTCAACAACTAAGCTTTTCGGAAACATCATTCTTGATGAGCATTAGCCGAAACTCTAAGTAATATTTTCCTTGTTTGCTAAGTATGTCCTTGAAGCAAAAAATAAATAACTCGACAAATGAAAATCCAGTGGCGGTCTTAGGGCGACAACACTAGCGTAGGACCTCTCTTTCAAGCGTCGTCCCACATAATATAGAAAACCAAGTGTAAACTGCCTTTTTGAGGCCCTAAATTGAGTGTAAATTACGTGTTTGAGACACTAAACGAACTTAAATTGGGGCATGACTAAATCGCGGACTAACCCATGAGTAAAGTTAAGTCGCGGTCGATCCCGAAAAAACAACTTTACATATGTAGAAAAGTTTTTATTACCGCTTTTATCTCTTTTTGGAAAGTTGAGAGGTGGATCCAACCGTGCGCGTAGCAGCCTTCCTTTGCTTTTTTGCATGTGCCGATGTCAGCCAAAAAAAGCAAAACATTTTTCTAAAATTACTATAAGTCTTGAATGGTGTATCCGGTTTTTAATTCTATCTCGCACCGGTGCGTTCTCTGCGATGAGATCTAACAAAACTAGATCCCAATCGACTATGTTTTGGAGATTTTTTTTTATTTTTTCCTAATATCAATTTATATATATTAACTTATGAAATATAACCTAAGTTGCACATAAAAGTTATATGTATAAGTTAGATGTTCTTTAAGTTATAAATTATAAGTTATACGTATAAGTTTGACAATATGTTGTAGTTTGGTCTTATTGTTATGTTCTATAAGTTGTACACTATAAGTTATACGTATATGCTAGACAATATATCTTCTAGTTTGGTCTTTAAATCTGTCATGTACAGATTGACAAATATAAAAGTGCGGATAAAAGGCAAAAGCATATAAGCAGATTGACAAATGAAAATTTTTTAAAAATTATCAAATATTTTCTATGGGAGACACAATACAGAGTTAAATCTCTCAAAAATGAAAAACTATACAGATTGACAAAGTGGCATATAAACAAATTGACAAATAATGGGGAATATGTAATGTAGCACCTAACTTATATGGATACAAAAGTTATGTCTAACTTATAACTTATAACTTTTACATGTAGCATCTAACTTATAATTTTGGTTACAAAAGTTCGTATAACTTATAACTTTTACATGTAGCATCTAACTTATTTGGTTACAAAAGTTATGTCTAACTTATAACTTTTACATGTAGGACCTAACTTATACTTGTTACAAAAATTACGTCTAACTTCATGTAGGACCTAACTTATCTTTGGATACAAAAGTTACGTCTAACTTATAACTTATAACTTTTACATGTAGCACCTAACTTATACTTGGTTACAAAAGTTCGTATAACTTATAAATTATAACTTTTACATGTAGCATCTAACTTATACTGGTTACAAAAGTTCGTATAACTTATAACTTATAAATTTTACATGTAGCATCTAACTTATATCTTGGTTACAAAAGTTATGTCTAACTTATAACTTATAACTTTTACATGTAGGACCTAACTTATACTTGTTCTGAGAAATTACGTCTAACTTATAACTTATAACTTTTACATGTAGGACCTAACTTATATTGGTTATAAAAGTTACGTCTAACTTATAACTTTTATATGTAGCACCTAACTTATACTGGTTACAAAAAGTTACGTCTAACTTATAACTTTTATATGTAGCACCTAACATATCTTTGGTTACAAAAGTTACATATAACTTATAATTTATAAATTTTACATGTAGCACCTAACTTATACTGGTTACAAAAGTTACTTATAACTTATAACTTTTACATGTAGCACCTAACTTATACGGCAACGTATCCTATGGAAACTAGCTTCGTGTGGAAACTATGGAAACTCTAATCAAGACCACAGGATTTAGATCCAACGTCCATCGTGTTTTACACTTAAACCCTCCCACCATTAACTTTGCTAATCAAATTACAATGGGTTGGATGGAAGGGTTTAAGTGCAAAACACTCTAGACGTTGGATCTAAATCCTCGTGGTCTTGATTAGAGTTTCCATAGTTTCCATACGGCCGTTTCCATAGGATATGTTCCCAACTTATCTTGCCTATTAGAATCGTAGTTAGCTCTTATTGTTGTTTTATAAGTTATACAATTATAGGTTATATGTATATGTTATACGTATATGACTAATATTATAAAAGTTGCTTTTATTTGATCTCCCCACCCATTACTATCACTATACCACTTTGTCCCTAAATGATTTATGTCTCGAAAAAAAGGAAAAAAATCGAAAAAAAATACCATAACTTAAAGGCGTAAGAAAGAGAATGAAAAGAAAAGTGAAAGGAAAGTTAATATACATAATTTGCTAGTAGAAAAAAAAAATAAAATCTTCGAAACATATTCAAGTGGGATCTAGTTTTATTTGTTTCGTCTCGTAGAACACAATGGTGCGCATGAATTAAAAAACGCGTGCACCATTTAGGAATTATACCAATTTTAAAAAAATGTTTTACTTTTTTTCGCCTACATTTACTGTTGACATCACCACATGCAGACTAAAAAGATGAAAAGAGCACATGTAGACTAAAAAAAGAGAAAAGAAATAGAGGGGCGTAAGAAAGAGAATGGGGAAGGGAGAGTGCATGCAAAAGAGAATGCGGGAGGGAGAGTGCATGCATGTGGTCGGATCGACCGCGAGTTAAGTTAACTTCTTGATCGTCATGCAGAAAAGGAAATTGGGCTTAAATTGAAATATCGTCAACTATAAAGTTTTATAAATTTTTTGAGATCTACAATTTTCTTTACTGAGTATCTGCAGACCAAGGTCATCTAGGACATGTGGCCATTGGTTTTGTAAAAAGCTCTATTTGCCGGATATGGCCCACAAGATAATTTCAAATGAAAACGATGTCAATTATAAAGTTTCAGAACTTTCATATTGGTAGTTTCTCCTTCCAAAGTTGTCACAAAAATTTCAATTTCAAAATCAGAAAAATTCAGACATACTTTTCTATGACAAAATGATTGTAGATGAAAAAGTCGCGGCATTTTTCGTGTAATACTCGCGAGCTACGCTGGCAAAGGCGGATTCAAAGCACTGACCTCCCCGTCGTGCATGTTGGTAGTTTCTTCATCCGAGGTTGTTGCAAAAATTTCAATTTTATACGTAGTTTTTTTATATATCAAGAAGACGGTAAATGGGAAAGTCACAAGTTGCGTCATTTTTTGTGTGCAAAATCCGTGGTTACGCGGTTGAGGGGATTCAAACCTGCGACCTCTCCCTCACGCGCACCTGATCTAGCACTTCACTACACTATCACTTATGTCCTGGCTTCCCTCTAGGTTGTCCATATATTATAGAAAAATCGAGTGTAAATTACGTGTTTGAGACCCTAAATCAAGTATAAATTGCTTGTTTGAGACCCTAAATGAATTCAAATTGAAAAGTCGTCAACTACAAAGTTTTATAAATTTTCTAGATCTATAATTCTGTTTTAGGGAGTATCTCCTTCCAGGGTCATCTAGTACATGTCGGCCATTGGCTTCAGTAAAATCTCTATTTGCTTGATATGACATACGAGATAATTTTATATGAAAAAGTTGTCAATTGTAAAGTTTCAGAACTTTTCGAGATCTACAACTTTCTTGTTGGTAGTTTCTCCATCTGAGGTTGTTACAAAAAATTCTATTTCAAAATCGGAAAGTTTAGAAGTACTTTTCTATGCATGGGCTCCTGGCATTTTGTTGCACCAATAGTTTGCTGTATTTACCTCTATCTAGGAGTTGGAGCTTGAAAAGTTCATAACCCATGAAGTTGGCTTCAAGGATATCAACGAAGCTTTTTGACCTACTGCTCCAAGGGAAGAATGTCAGGTGCACCATATGGATGGACAAGTGATGCAACAACCAGAGTTTCCCATCCGAACCTGAAGCTGCGCACATGTGTGCACCTCGTTTCAGTGGAAATAATTGGTTTGGCAGCAGCCAGAAGAAGTTTTTTTTTTTTTTCTGTATTGTGCATTCGAGTTTTTGCATTATTTTTCTTCACGTTCACATGTCAAACCTGATGAAATAATCGGTTTATGCCTATATTTTAATTTTTACTGCTTTCAGAAGTTGCAACTGTACTTATCTAAATTACTAAACCTTTCAGAAAATATCGTTCTTAATGAGCATTAGCCGAAACTCTAAGTAGTATTTTTCTTATTTGCTAAAAGTATGTTCTTGTAGAAAATGTCATTATTGGTGAGTTAGTTATTTTAGGCAAATGAGGAATAAATAGTCATGTAATCATGGTGCCATAATGGTCAGAGTCCTTTGTGCACTCATGGGTAATATCACACGTGAAGCTCAATTGCTCTCCAAATATAGTAGTAGTGCTTATGTACAAAATATAGCTGGAGCCACCAGTTCAGGCAGGATTGCAGGTAAACTTATCATTGGTTCCAAGTTTAGACTGGCATTCCACACCACAGGTTTAGCAAAACCTGCAAAAGCGCGCATGCAAGCGACGAGGCCCCCTTTTTATCCTCTGCTTCCTCGGAATGCCTCAAATTTTAGCGCATTTCCAATCGCCAACCCTCCAGGGTCCAAGATCCCTTGCTCCGATCGCCGTGCAGCATCGTCGAGGAAGAGATGCAGGAAAGCCGGCGGGACATGGATCATCAGGTCGCCCAGCTTCGGGGCGAGCTCCGCAAGGTGCGCGACGAGCGAGACCGCGCGCACCGCGTTCTGGAGGTGACCGACTGGAAGGCGCTGGCTTCGGCCAATGACCGCACTGCCATCGAGACGCTCGAGGTCGAGCTCAAGGTGTCGCGGGAATCCGAGAAACGGATGCTCGACTCGCTGGCAACGCAGACGAAGCAGCTGGAGCTCACCAAGATCTCGCTCGAGGAAGCCAAGCTCGAGATCGCGTCGCTGCAGGAGACCGTCCAGAGCCTGGAGGCCGCCAGAAGCCCCCTCGCCACGACGCCGAGGATCCGGCGCGACCGCGACATGCAGAGGGTTCACGGCGAGCTGCGGGTGGCGCTGGCGGCGGAGGAGAAGAGCAAGAAGGCGATGGAGGAGTTCGTGCTGGCGCTCAAGGAGGTGAACGCGGAGCTGCACACGACCAAGCAGCAGCTGGCGCGCGCGCAGCACGAGGCGGAGTCGGCCAGGCTGGACGCCGACCGCCTGCATATGTCGGGGAAGCGCAAGGACGAGAAGCTCCGGGCACTGTCGGACGAGGTGGCGCGCCTCCGCGCCGAGGCCGAGGAGTCGTTCACCACGTGGCGGGGCAAGGAGGCCGGGTTCACGGCGTGCATGAAGTCGACGGAGGCCGAGCTCGCCGAGGCGCGGCGCGAGAACACGCGGCTCCTGGAATCGCAGCGCTCCTGGCGTGCCGAGGTCGCCAAGCTACGGGACATCCTGAAGCAGGCGGTCAAGGACACCAAGGTGGCCAAGGAGGCGCTGGAGGAGGCGAGGAGCGAGAACGCGCTGCTCAAGGGCGTGCTCGGCGACAAGGACACCGCCGTGAAGTGCACGAAGCAGGAGCTGGAGTGCCTCCGGATCAGCGAGGCCGCGGCGCGCGACAGCGTCAAGGAGCTGAAGAGCATGCTCGTGGCGACGTCGTCGAGCCCCACGGCCTCCGCGGCGGCTGAAAAGCTGGACTGGGAAGAGAGCTCAACGCCGCGTGTAAGGGTAGGACCGCCGGGGCTGGAGAAGTACCCGTCGGACTCGAAGATAAGGCCGCCGGCCGGAATCACGCGGCCGCGGCGGCTGTCGGAGAACTTCGAAGGATCGGCGTACGACATCTTCGGCACGATGGACGACCAGAAGAGTGGTGATTTGGGCGTGTTCTCGTCGATGCCAAGGCTGCCAGCCCGGCGGCGCGTGGTTCTTCGCAAGGTTGGCAGCTTGTTCCGGTGGAAGAGCTTCACAAACAAATAGCCGCTGGGAAACAGGGCAGTGGCAACTGGTTCCTTTTTTGCTCTCGTAATATTGAGGTGCTCCTGGATTATTGTGTGGTGTATATTAGTACTATAATACTACTTGTATATATAACTGTGAAATCTTAAAATTGACCAGTGTTGTTGAGAATGCGCACCTGATAACCTCGGGGTGAAACTGAGGAGTTTTCAAAGTGTCTACAGAGCGAGCGTTTCCGCCTAGCAACAGTGACATCCGTTGGATGGGGATCCAGGGCAGATTGGCAGCCTCTACTAGGCCACTGCCGTACTTTAATTTCACAGAAATAAGGAATTGCATCAAACCCAATTTATAAAGTAGGACACAGAGCGATTTCAGCATCAAAAAGGAGGCCTTAGCTTGGAGGGCACTAATGATAATTGTCACTTTGGAACGTAAGAATTTTGATAATTTTATAGGAATTTTAGTGGAATCAGTTCATTTCTATAGAAAAAAAAACCGCTAGGAAACGGGAGGTAGGATCCTGCATTTCCAAGGACACCTCAATCCAAAGCTCATCAGTCTAACTTTACCTTAGTGGAGTGGAACCCTCGCCGCGGAGCCGGAGAAGACAGATCTCAAGAGGCTAGCAACTCAAATGCACACAGAATCGAGTCATTGCAAGTTTTGAAAAAAAACACTAGCAAATTTTTGAATTCCCAAACATTTACGTGGTTATTAAATTTAACCATCACTTGACAATCCAACAAAGTTCAAACTGAACAAACGGATTTTATTACATTTTATTATGCCGAAAAAAAGAAAAGAAAAATGCAGCTTGTGTGCGCATGCATGACTGCATAGGCAGAACTGGACCTTAATCGGACCGTACCAGATTAGGTGAGCATAGCCTAGCCCAGCCCAAGGTTTTAGGGCCAAAATAAACGGAGCGCAGACGGCCCTGGTAACGGCATGATGAGGGCCGGAAAGGACACCTTTCTCCTCGAGTCGGCTCTCTGGCCTGCCGTCCTGCGTCACTGCGTGGGCTGCGTGCGTCCTGCACCCCGATTCGCCGGCACGGACGCACGACGATGGACGACGCTGCCAGGTGCAGTGCCCACCCGGCGCCGCGTGCCGCACTGTTTCTAATTGTACCACACGCGTGATCACATCGTCCGCGCCAGAGTGAGGGAAACCTACAGGAACGAGCCCTGCGCTTCCCTCGGTGTGACGGGGCTTTTGCCACGCAAAACCGACCAGTTTTCGGCTTTCGCAATGGCAAGTCGAGTTGTCGTGCACAGCCACAGTGCAGGGAAACGGGAATGTAGGTCGACGCGACGCACCGACCCACGCACCTGTCTTGGTCCGCCAAGAATCCAGAGCACACACACACAGAGCCGCCCGTGCGGTGGCCGTCCGGCTTTCCACGTCAACGGAAAGGAATCAATCCCTTGTGTTGTGAGGTCGCTCTCAGGTCCACTTCCGATGCACCTGCACCGGTGGTGACACGTCCCAGTTTCAGGTGTGCAACCTCTGCAGCCGACAGTCTGAGCCGGCAGGCACAACAACAATAGCATCAACACCGCTCTGCGCTGCGACCTGCCATGGAGTTTATGGCCTTTGATTTTTGAATTTCATATTTGACCATCCTGCCTTATTTAAAATATTTATTTTTTTTTTTAGAAAAAGAGGTTGCCCCTGATTTTGTATTACCAAAACCAAAAGTTGTTACAGCATTGGAGTTCAAACAAGTCTTATGCGCGCAAACCAGCATCAAGCTGAGCAAAGCTCTCAACACTCACGCCGTGTCAATTATTACAGAGCAACATAGAGCTCGTGTTACTGTCATCACTCCGTGGCACCTGTAGAACCTCCTCAGATAGACTCATGTTCACAGGATGGAGCCATGCCGTGCGTGCGGCCGATTGATCCGACCTTGATGATGAACCCCGGCTGGACCACATCAGTTGAATCGAGAGTGTGCTCTTCGCTCCAACGACGCCGCCAAGTCTTGCACCCCATTCTCCAGTCCGGTGGTAGTAGAGGTCTCCAACTTCTCGGCATCCTTGCTATCTTGACCAAGTAGCTCTTTCATTCCCATCCAAACACGACCACGAAAGCACAATTCATTGCGAAATTTCCATAAGGACCATAAAATCGCCGATTTAAATGAAATTCACCAATTTATGTCTTTTATTTGAAACCCAAAATCTGGCCACCGATTCATAACTAGAACCAATGTGAATACTCAAGTACTCGAGAGATATAGCTCCAGATCAAGACAGCTACATTGCATTCAAAAAATAAATGTGTAATTGATTCCTGCTCATTGCAAAACAAGCAGGATCTATCATTCAGTTCTTGTCTCTTTGCTAAATTATCCCTGGTAAGCAACTTATTCTTAGACAAAGAACCACAAGAAAAAATTGCACTCTTGGAGGAATGTTCAAACTTCCAAATTGCATTCACAAACACGGGTTTAATACCCCTATTATTCACTATAGCATATAAAGATTGGACCTGATACATCTCGGGGCGTGGTGTAAGCCCAAAGCATTTGATCATCTTCATCATTGAGGTTAACCTCAGAAACCAACTCACATAGCTCAAGCCATAGAATCATAAGTTGTTCAAAGACAAATCTTCTAAAAGTTAGTTTTAGATTACAACCATCCCAAACTTCTTTCACTGTACTACCTTGTTGTTCATTAATAACATACAAAGGCCAATAGATGATAGCTAGACTAGTCTTACCAATCCACTGGTCCTCCCAGAACCTAACTTTTTCACCATTCCCAATATGCCAATTGATACCCACTCTTGCAGCCTTCATTGCCCAGTCCAATCCTTTCTAGAAAGGAGAGACATTATATGTTGGGCAGCATAGAATATTTGGTTTCTCTGTTTTGTATTTGTGGTCAATAATCCTAGACCAAATAGCATTCTTATTCAACTGGTACCTAA
The DNA here is from genome assembly GCA_015847255.1 of Hyparrhenia diplandra. Taxonomy (NCBI): domain Eukaryota; kingdom Viridiplantae; phylum Streptophyta; class Magnoliopsida; order Poales; family Poaceae; genus Hyparrhenia; species Hyparrhenia diplandra. The sequence continues at coordinate 83,444 of JADLZK010010979.1, forward strand.
AAATCCATGCACTTAAAAGTGCCATGTTAAGACTTCTCAAATCAGGAATCTCTAGACCCCCAAACTCTTTTTTTTGTGCCACTAATGGCCAATTAGCCAAATGGTACTGTGTTTCTCTTACGTGTTATTCCACGTAAAAATTCCCCATATGGGAATTTATCAATTCTATAGCCCATTTTGAGAACTTTATAACAGATAGCAAGTAGATGGGTATACTTGCTAAACAAGCCCTAAGCAAAGTAAGCCTTGCAGCATAGGAGAGTAGCCTACCCCTCCAACATGATATCCTCTTAATGATTTTATCCACCACTGGTTGGAGGTCAGCTCTGGTGAGTTTTGAGAAATGTAAAGGTACACCAAGGTATTTAACAGGAAACTCACTCTTCTCGCAACAAAACACCTTAGCTATCTCATTCACTATATCATCCTCCATCCCAATAGTCAGCAAATCACTCTTGTCATAATTGATTTTCATACCAGACATATTCTCAAAGCAGACTAAAATCCACTTTAAGTTTTTGGCTTTTTCAAGATTATTTTCTAGGAATACTAGGGTATCATCTGCATATTGCAGACTAATAATCCCTCCTTCCTCTACTTGTGGTAGTAGTCCAAAAATCAGATTATGTTTTGCTGCTTTCATAAGCATTCTAGTCAACACATCTACTACCAAGTTGAAAAGTAAGGGTGAGAGAGGATCACCTTGCCTCATGTATGAGAACCTCCTAATTATCGGGCCCACCACTTTTTGTCATTGTCCTTAAGACCTTTGGATACCGTGCGTGCATACACCGATAACTTAAGAAGCCCCCGTTGATAACTCATACCGGGATCAACAAAGGAGTAGCTACAACATTACAACATTTGTTATAAAAATATAAATCGAGTGCGGAAGAATAATAACATTAATTTTCAGATTGTGAATAAGTTATATTTGATTAAACTTAACTTATTTTGCGGAAACGAGGTAGAATCGGAAGATAAACCGGATCATGTCGTGCCCACCGACATAACCTTGGTTAAACAAAGACGAGTCGGTACACCGCAAGGGGGGTCAACAAACCCCGAGTACGGGAGTACTCAACAAGACTTACCCGACTAAAGAAAATAGGAGAAGACTCGGGAATCTTTGGTCTAATAGGAATCAAGGTAAGGCTTAGCAAGAAGCAATGACTCTTTTTGCGAAAAGCTTACTAATAGTGAATCCTTACTTTCCATGTTTTAATCTCAATTTAGTATCTCACCTATTCTAGGTGATCTTACACTATAGCAAACACTTGTAGAAGTTCCATCACTTATTCCATTTCTTCTTTGTTCCATAATTAAGCTACGATGTAAGTGGGAAACCAAGTCTCCATATCCGAGAAGCACGGCGATTTCGAAATCGATTAACCCGGTGGGGAGTTCTTTCCACACGACATATGTAGCACTTAAGCTTGCATATATCAACCCTTTCTCGGATACTCAAACGGAACCGCGCCCCACGCCACCCGAGAATACCGTACACCTCCAATAGGGACTTTAACCCACGAGGGTAACATGTACCCGCCATCTCTCCACTCCCGCGCTTGGCGGTATGCGTTTCGATTTGACACCCCCAAGATTAGGCTTACCGGAGTATGTGTCAGGAACTAGGGTCGACTTGTGTGATGGGATGACACCCATGACAGACGTGCCATTGGTCCAACGACCTCGGGCAGATTGCGTTCCATAGTCTCGGTGCACATTACTTACAACGCGACGGTCCTTAATCGACAAGCCGGAAATACTACAATCGAGACTCCTTTCTCAATGCAAATTACCCGACCGGTCTCAATTTCAAAACCATATCCCAAAGTATGGTTCCATCATATAGCATCTTTTTCTCATCAAATGCCCATTCGAGCTATCATAAAAGACTTGTCACATTTTGACTCAAAAGTCTAGCTAATATAGCAAGGCTAAGCGTTCTAGCATTTTAGCAAAACGGTTATCAAGGTAGATATTGAAATAATCAAGGATGGATAATGCATCAAGTAGGTTATCACTCAACTCCTATCACCTAATGCAAAGCATAAAGCAAAGGTGATATAAAGCTTTGTAAAACACAAGGAAATGTTTAAATGCACCGGGCTTGCCTCGTGTTGCAGGGGAAAAGTCGATTCCGTGAGAAAAGATTATCGACGTCAAACTTGATGGCATCCTTGTCGATTGCACGGATTTTTCCAAACTTGATCCTCGCGAACCATACCAATGCCTTCTCCAAAGCTTCATTAACACGATCCGCTCACTCTCGTATACTCTACACGTAGATGATGATGCATGCTTTAGCATGATGGAATGGTAAACATGATGCTTGATGATGCATGAAATGATACACTTTCACGATAAAGTTGCAACTCAACAAAACCAACTTGTTGAACTACTCTACAAGATATCATCACCATTGCCTAAGGAGTTCTCAAGGACCATTTGATTATGGTATGATCCAAGATCCACAGAACAACCCCTAAGTCACGCAAATCCTAAGTCATTCTACACTAAACATTACATTTAACACTTAATTAAATAAAGCATAAAATAGAAAATAATTTAAACATTTCAAAATGGCTCCAAACTTTTTGTACAGCTAGATCATAGCATAAAACAGCACCAACTCAAATTTTATGATTTTTGGATAAATAAAATAATTATTAAAAATCAAGGAAGATGCATTTTTCAATTAAAATTTGTATTTTTAAATCATGCAAGAACTATTTAAAATCAAAGTTTCAAAATTTTCATAAATAGACAATATCATGGGAAGACTACACAAAAATTTTCAGAATTTTAGAAGCACTACTTGAATTTATATGAAAATAACAAAAACAGATACTATTCATATAAATAGAAATTGGAAATTCATTTGTTAAAAGGAAAAGACCATCGGGCCTAATCTAGCCCAGCACTGTGCGCGGCCTGGTCCAATAGTGGCAGGCCGCCCAGAGGAATAGCGACGGGCCGGCCCATATGAACAGTAAAAGGCCGGCCCAACTACGGCCTGCCCTGAATCTGGTTTTGGCAAAATTATAAAAAGAACCCTGGACTTTTATAAAATTACAAATAGGTACAAAACACTATTTACACGAGTTACAATCTTCTCACCTAGCTCCCTGAAGTTTTCCGATTTTACAAATAGGTCCTTCTTCTATTTCTTTTTCCCCTTCTCTTCTTTTCTTCTTCGTCGTGGCACAGCAGGGGGAACGGGGGCGACGCCGGCCGGCGTCGTCGGCCGGCTGCTGACGGCGGGGAACGGCGGCGAGCCAAGGCGGCATCGAGCCGCACCCGCGCTCGGTCCTGACCCGACTGGAGGCAGCCCGAAAGGGCCTGGCCACCCATGCGCGCAGGCCCATGGCGGCAGCCACGGCGGCAGCGGCGTCGGCGGCCGGTGAGCACGACGAGGAGGCGGCTGGAGGGCGAAAACGGAGCAAGGCGATGCGGGGATGCGCACGAGGCGGATGGTGGTGGCTGGGATGGGAAAGGAACGGTGGCGGCCATGGAACTCGGCCGGCCGTCCATGGCCGCGGCGCAGGCGGCTGCGCGTCGGCGAGGAGCGAGGAGGAGGGAGGAGGAGGTGAGCGAGGCAGGGGCATGCTCGAACACGGCTTCGGCCTCCAACCCGGGGCAGCCGAGCACCGGTCAAGGCACCACGAAGGAGGGACGCGCGGCGATGGCCGTCGGCGCTCTCTGGAAGTTGCCAGGCGCATGGACGCGCGTCGTCCTTTGAATCATTTCGTCGAACACCTGGCAGATGAAAAAGTGGGTCGGTTGTGATGCCGTTTTGGGCTACTTCTGGGCCGAATCTCGACATGGGCCAAGAGACAAAAATGTTCTCCACTGATCAACCTTCATTTTTCATAACAGGCCCATGATCATTAACTGCTCCGATTAAGAGATAATCATCTCCAAAACTTGCATTGTCAACGACTTAATGATACTTGGAAATGGTTGTCAAAACCTTGTCAAATCAAATCCGATCGATCTCAACTTTTGATATGTTGGTCTTCAAAGCATAAACTCAAATCCGTGTTTTTGGTCCAACTCAAGTTGCTTAACAAAATCTCGAGAACGCGAGACGTCGATCCTGTTGGACACTGATTTCAGACTTAGAAAAAATTCTAAGTCCCAAGTTTGACTTTCTCTTTCAACCTGAATTTTGCAAATTACTCACAAAATTTGAACTAAACTCAAAAATTTCCAAAAAGTAACCCCCTTAATTTTTCAAGATCTACAAACTAGCTGTAGAAAGTTTTCTCAAATTTTGCATAAATTTTGAAATATAGAAAAGGGGCAAATAAGGTTTGAATGAAATTCAAAATTACTTGAAAATTTTAAACTAAACTTTGAAAACTCAAAATACCAACTTTGTTCAATTTTGAAAACTCTACAAAAATGCTTTAATAACCATACCTAAAATCTTGATAAATTTTGAATAAAATAAATGGGGACAAACTAGGGTTTGAAATCCGTGGTTTCCGACAAGAGGGATACTTTCCGGAATCTGATTCCTCTCGCGTCTTTTCGACCGACAACTTGACCATGAACTAATACACTTGTCTTTGACCAAATCCATTGCTTAACTGATAATTAACACCGGGGGTTACACCTCGATCCTTTACTGTGTTTAAAAAAGGACTATTTTCATCATTTATTCTTATACAAACAGACCCTCCATGTACTAATTTTTTAATCCAACCAACCCAAGTTTGTCCAAAACCTCTGGATGTCAACATCCTTTGTAAGAAATCCCAACTAACCCTATCATACACTTTCTCATAATCTAGTTTGAGAATAATCCTGCATTCCTTGTTTCTATGCACATCATGAATAATCTCATGAGCTGCAATAACACTCTCTAAAATATACCTCCCTTTAAGGAAGGCTGTTTGATTGGGAGCAATCAGTCTTTCAGCCACAGAGATCAATCTATTGTTCAACAATTTACCAAATATCTTGAAACTACAATTCAATAAACTAATAGGCCTAAACTTCTTAAGAGTCTTTGCCTCAGTCTCTTTTGGAATTAGAGTTATCATAGCATAATTGAGTCTATCTAGATTCAACTCATTTTTCTCAAACACTCTAATAAGACCAATAAGGTCATCCTTAATGATCTCCCAACAGCTTTTGATAAAACATGGAAGAGAACCCATCAGGTCCTCGGAGCACCATCAACATAAGAGCCAAACACCGCATCCTTAATCTCTCGTTTTCAAAAAAGGTGCTTTCAAGTATGTATTTTCTTCATTGGTCACTAACTCATCCTCACACCAAAAATCATCTCCTAGATTCACACCCTGACCTTCCTCTTTACCAAAAAAGATTTTTATAAAAATCCACAAAGATGCTCAAGCATGCCTTTAGTGTCCTGAATCCAACCCTCGGGACCTTCAAGCCCTTTAATTTTCTTTTTCCTATTTCTTTGATTAGCTACTGCCATGAAATATGTAGTATTTCTATCCCCCTCCTTGATCAACCTATCTCTAGATCTTTGTTTAGCCTTGGTTTCCTCCATTCTCGAAATGGCCTCCAAATCTTTATTAATTTCATCTAATCTTGCCTTGTCTCGTAGGGTTAGAACCATACTTCTCCATATTATCATCAAGCTTTTGGAATTCCTCAAGGAGTTCCTTCTTCAGCTTTTTTAATGCTAGCATTTAAATTTATAGCCCAACCTTTTAATTTCTTTCTTAAAAACCCGATTTTAAATTGCCATATATCTAAGGGATTGTCAAAAGCACATGGGGTAGCCCAAATTTTAGCAACAAACTCCTTGAAACCAGGCCGTTGTAACCAACACTTTTCAAATCTAAAGATGCTTGGTTTCTTTTTTTCTTTGAACCCAAAGTCTAAAATCAGTGGGATGTGATCACTCACAGCCCGGCTTTTAATAGACACAAAAGTCGTGGGAAACTTTTGTTCAAAAGAGATAGTGCATAAAACTCTATCCGGGGTTGCCATAATGGGGTTTTCCCGATTGTTAGTCCAGGTAAACCTCCTTGCTGAGTTTTTCGAGTTCTATCAACCCAAATTTACTAATCCAATCGTTAAATAGGTCAACCCATTTATGATTGATAATACCATTACTCTTCTCACTAGCATTAGTAACCAAATTAAAATCCCCACCAATAACGGTTGGTCCATCCCAATTTGCTAGTGTTTCTTCTAATTCCTTAAGGAAATCTCGCCTTTCCTTCCTCATAAGAGGAAACATACACCACTATCGGTCTCCATATAAAGCTATCATCTACATTCTTAACCATAGCAGAGACCAAAAACTTGCTAATTTTTCCAAGCTGTAATCTCGAATTTGAAAGAATTGAAACCCACTAATATACCTCCTCCAAAGTACCATCAGCAGGTAAAAAGTTCCAAACAAAATCTTTATGAACATATTTCAGAAAAGATTCATGGAAATCATCTTTTTTGTTTCTTGAAACCAACAAAATCTAGATTATTGTCCTTAATAAAATCAGTTATGCATTGTAAACGACATTCTTTATTAAGGCCTCTAACATTCCAAAATGCACCTATCATTGGAAACATTTTTGGATTAATTGGTCTGCTTTCGGAAGCAACTGAGCCCATGTTGGGCTTGTGACATCAATGTCTTTGTTGTTTACATGATTCTCGATATCCTTTAAAGGAGGAAAATCATGACATGATAACTCAACATCTAAAGTACTAGGAAGGTTCACCTCGGGGTTATTCTCTTTAAAAGAATCTAACAAAGATAGTTCCTTCGTTTGAGACCATCAATGGTCTTATCTACCATACTAGTCTCATTACCAAAATCAATCCCAAATAAAGAGGCTTTATTCTCAGAAAAGATTTATTGCTTTCAAAAGCAAAAAGAAGAGGATTTTTTTGTACCTTCAAGGTTCTTCTCCTTCCGCTCTTGTGCTTTTTCCATCATTTGTTTTTCCATCTTCAGGCACCCTTCTTGGTCTTGGTGGCCTTAGAGTAGGTCCCCAAACTTGTTTTCTTTTATGTTTCTGTTCCCCCACATTAACTTGTGACTCCACCATCTCCATCATCTCCCTTGGCATAAGACCAGCTTCTTCTAAAGACATCATTTCAGACTCGGGCACATCATCTCCTCCTCATCGATACTTCAAGCTCCATTCTCTTCAGATTTGAACATTCAGCAAAGATTGATGTCGAATTTGCCAATTTCATCAATTCTTTCCATTTTGAATGACTTGACATCTCCATGTTCATCTTCCGATTGAACTTTCCCGGAGGAGATGGTATTTCATTTGAGTTTGGATTGCCTATCTTTGTATTTCCATTCCTGTCGGGTGACTCAAAATGAGCTAAAGCAATAAAGGCAAAATTCTCAAGATTGCTTAAGCACTGGAACTGGTTAGAAGACTCTAATTCTTGATTCTTTCCACTCATAGGATCAGAAAAATCCAGAACTTTTCCAATCATAGATTGCTTCGGACTCTCAAGAGCCATAGGCATTGGATCAGTCCCCGGCATATTATATGCCTCCACCGACATATCTTCCATACCTTGCTTATGTAAGGAGGGAAGTTCAATTTGTTTTTCTTTCTCGTATCTGCTTGTTGCCCTCAGAAATATGGTTTAAACCATTCGAGTTACAACTCTTTCACCACTGGTACCCATCATTTCTTTGAGCATTTTATCTTGGTCCATGTCAACACAGACCTCATCATCACTCTTCACTGTTTTTGCTCCTCCCTTGGGTTGGGAGCTTTGTTTTGTAGCTGTAAACCTGGCAGTCTTATTGTTCTCAAGGGTCTTCTCCTCAGCATCTGATCCCAACAAATCATCCTCTTCATCATTGTACTGATCTTTTTTTATCATCCTTTTTCCCATCATCCCCATCATCACCATCATGTCCATCAGTACCACTAGGTCCAGCCTTGTATTTAAAATATTTATATAAATAATAAAATAAATTAATCAATATTTAAGAGTTATAAAAAATTATATTTGTGTAAAAAAAATTGAATAATATGACACGAAATCCAGGGTGACAAACTTAGTGGGACGTCCCAATTCATTGCACTTGGACTTCCTTTCCAACTTCCAGCGGCCGGTGTGCGTTCATGTATGTACTCTGTCATCGAGCTGGGGTGTGACGGTTGCCAAGTACTAGTATACTTATACTAGTATACGAGCATATTGTATAGTATCCGTGAATAGCTCATCATCCAATCAAGCCTAATCAATCTCTGGTCAGATAATATGAGTGCATGGTCAACTCAATTTTCTGATGCTCATGCCATCATGTATTCATTGTGTACTATTTTAGAGGATTGCACGAAGGGCAAGCAAGCATTCCCTCGCCGCCACAGATAGTAATAGTATTATATTTTGTTCCTTGACCGAGCGTACGTTTTTGTTTCGGTCATATACGTTTGTTTGAAATATTCCTCCCGGTTTTCATGAATGCAGAGTTGCGTATGTCAACAATTGTTCATCAAAAACTATGACTTGGTTACCTAGAAACTGCACAGCCATCTTCCTAAAAACTATATGAGCCCCACTACATTAAACCTATGAGCTTAGTAGGTTAGACACAAGAAGTTTGCACAAGCAACTAATTTAATTTGGTAAACCCTTCATGATATATACAAAAAAAAAAAGACTTCAGAAATAATATGGGAGTATAAAACAAACACACAGTTGACAATGTGAGACACCTCTTGCTACCCGCTTATTAATAAAGGATACACTGATGCGTTAATTATTATAACATCCCTAATTATTTTCCCCAACCGATCAAAAAGTAGAAGTTTGGGAAACAAATGTTGACAACAACTGACATGTTGAAGTTTTTTACAATGATCCCATGAGAATATACTAGTGAACAATTAGTGGTCAAAATATATCTCTTGTCTAAACCGTCGTTCCTCCTATTCCTAAGCACAGCAAGGACAATGTGGCAGGCTGGCAGCAAAAGCCATTTTATCATCTCAGGAGTCTCTCCTCCTGCATTTTACAGTACAAATCAATGCAGAGGTGGTGCAATGAACTTTGAGATTTGCCCGCGCATGTGGCGATCTTTCTCGTTCCATGTATAGGCTCTCGTCTCAAAGTACACCACATACAACGAACGACGCATGATGCCACAGGAAAGAATGCTCTCGCTCCTAGGACGGCCGGCCAAGGAGAGACCCCGTTTCCTCAGCGGCAACCGACAACACACAAGAGCCGAGTGAGGGAGCTGCTTTGTTGAACTGCCCTGCCCAACCAAGCACGATTGGTAGATGGACGGAGTCGGGGCAAGAGCAAACAAATAATTCCGGATCAGGACAAGCCAGCTTCACATCAAAATGATGTAACACCAGCAAAGGAGCTCAAAAAGCAAAAAGAGACAGGCAGAGGATTCAGGACGCTAGAAGGAGCAAAACAACAAATGAAGAAGATGGAGTATAAATCCCAGTCATACAAGAGACAATTAATCTTGGAGAACCTTGTTTTGGAGGGTTTGCTACGGTATTACTAGATAACTATAAACTGTTGATGTATACATTTTTTAAACAAAGAAACCAGTTCCGCAATAGAATAGTTGTACCTAGGAAGTAAAAATAAATTGGCTCTGGTATGAGTCTATGACCAAGACCAGTTGTGCCGTCACTGGACCATTGCTTCATCGATTTTGCCTACTCCACAGATGGTGATGTTCTATATCTCATATCGCCGGTCAATTTCAGTTGAGTAGTCAAATTGTATGAAAACAGGTTATCAAATACTAATGGAAACCGGCTGGATCCGTGGTCAATCCGAGAATTTTACATGGCAAAAACTATAAATTCAGCTGATGGTTTCTGCGGATGCTATTTTTATTGTATAAGAGAGCAACAATATACATTGGCTCATAAGTTCGAAACATTAAACACTATTGGATATTGGCACATAGAATTCATCCACATAATATACACTTCGTAGTTGTTTTCTTCTTTCTTCTAATTTTACAAAATATAAGCATACACGACTTCTCGAATAACCATTCCCCAAAAAAAAAAAAAAATCCCAAATAGTACAAAATGATCGATACTTTTTGGCTTAGGCCTCGTTTAGTTGGCTAAAGTTTCTAACTCTTTTTCCATCCCTCTCCATCACATCACATTAAATACACCAAAAGACATATGTTTGGAGTATAAAATGTAGGTAAAAAAAATAACTAATTATACAGTTTAGATGTACATTACGAGACGATTCTTTTGAGCCTAGTTACGCCGTGATAGGATAATATTTACCACAAACAAACAAAACGTCTTCTGATGTCTTCTGAGGCGTTCCCAAAGAAGTTACTTTTGCAAATTTTTGGAACAACTAAACGAGGCCTTAGTCTCGTGTACACGATAGAAGAAAGCATGCTAAAAACTGCAGATTAAGCACATACTAAGTATTTGAAAGGGGAAAAAAACACTATACATCGACCGATCGAGGAAAACGGCTCTCTGAACCGTGTGTGTGCATGGTGTTGCCATCTGATCTGATTGATGAGGGAATTCAGAAGAATACCCACTTGGAGCCCGTCTTCTCCTTCATGGTTTTAGAGTGGAAGAGCTCGCCGCCGCCGCCGCCGCCGCCGTCGGCGTCCCCGGCGTGCCGGCGCTTCTCCGCCCCAACGAGCCTGGACAGGAACCTCCCGATCTTCTTCTTCTTGCCGCTCTTCTTCCTCTTCACCTCCGCCTTCCCCTGCGCCGCCGCCTCGTCCTGCCTTCCTGTCGTCGTCGTCGTCGTCGTTGGCGGCTTCTTCTTATTAGCAGAGGTCGGCATGAGCGGCTGGGAGAAGGCGGAGACGTCGACGTAGGAGGAGCCACCAGGGACGACGTGGACGGAGCTGACGTCCGCGGACAGCGCCGTGTGGTGGGGCGGCGGGGACGAGCCGCCGGAGGAGTAGGGCGACGTGGTCGCCGAGGAGGAGGAGGCCCGCGTGGTGGTGGTCGCCGACGAAGAGGCGGAGAGGTGCGCGAGACGGTCCCGGAGGCAGTACGGGCACACGCCCTTGGACATCCGGTGCTCCGGGTGCCGCTTGCACCGGTCCTCCCACTCTGACCGCCGCATCGTCGCCGCTGTCTCTGTGTGCCTCGGCGGTCGGCGACCTTGCTACTGCGCTTGCAGCTGGGCGTGCCGGGTGCTTAGGGTTTTCAGTTCGACGGGCGTGGCGGCGGGTTGGGTTTGTTGCCGCGGTGTTGGCGCACGGGAAGGCCACACGCGAGGGAGGGGAGGAAGTGAAGTTCGGCGGGGTCCGTTGAGGAAGAAGAGGGGAGAGGACGGGAATGGTTGTTGCGATAAAAGGGCGGGCGCCGCGTTGCGTTGCGCTTGCGCGTGCCAATGCCAATATATCGGAGCTTGATTTTGCTCAATTTTTCGAATTTGAATTAAATTATTAAAAGCCGTGTTCGTGTTTCGTGATTTGCTTTTGTTTCCTCGTCTGAAGCCAATCTATTCTGCTGGGGTCATCACTACGAAACCAAAGAGCGGCGCATGGTGATTTCTGGTGCAGTAGTGCTGCTATTTGTCGGCTAGCGCAGTAAGATTTTCTGGATGGCTAATGAATAATAATACTAACACACTTCACATTTGTCTCCAATAAAGGAGCACGTTGATAATGATACTGCTAGTTTGTCGTTTTTGTGACAAGTTACCACTAAATAAATTTTGCTGACCTACCCTTGAGGAAACAATTTGTGATTCCGCTAATCAGCAGGCAGAATTACTCTTACAAGAAAAAAGGGCTGCGTAATGGACGACTAGCACGGGTGAAAAAGTACAACAAGTTCCAATCGCATGTTGTTTTTAAGAGAAGAATCGGTCGTCCATCAGGAATAGTAGTAGCACGTCCGGCCAATTCCCCTGCTTCGATCCGTCGCCACACACGTCCGCTCAAACCAAAGGGAGATTCCAACACGTCCCGTTGCTGGCTGACTCAGGCGGAGTAATAGAAGATGGACAGGAAGCAAGCAAGAGAGAATCCTTGAGCGCAGCCCACGCCACGCACGCACGCACACAAGCATGAACAGCGGCCGGCCGGTCAAAAGAAACTCTCCTTGCTTCCTTTAGCTGCACGTCTCCCCCCAGTGGGATCTGGTATTCGCGACCTCCTCCAACTTTTCTTTTGTTCCACACTACCGACTTGTTCGGCTTGCGGTGCAGCCACCGGCCAACAAATGTTTTTCTCTCACAACAAACCAAAGACCGTGGCCGGCGGCCAAATTTCTTTTCTCTCACAACAAACCAAAGACCGTACCCACCAAAGACCAGCCAAAGCCGAACAAGGCGTACGCTGAAAAAAAAAACAGAGAGAGAGAGGAGAAAAAAAAAAAGCGGAAAGAAAAAAAAAACACGCTGGAAAGAAGGGAAAGATATGGCCGAGGAGGGCTCGTGGCAGACAGTGGCCATGGCCCGCGAGCGCAACCGCGTGCCATTCCACAAGTCGACACGACGAGTAGCCGTCGCCGTCACTGGCACGGTGGACTTGACCGGTCAGCTACGCAGCCATCTCTATCTGATGCGCGCGTGCGCGGGCCGCGTGTGCCTCGCGCACGGCCGGCTCGTCCGCCGTGCGGGTCGGGACGGCACCGGCACCGGCACCTGTCGCCGTTGCCCGTGGTCGGCATGGGTTCTCACTTGATCAGACATCCGGGGCCACCGACCGCTAGATATTTGGTAGAGGCCCCCGGGACAAGACAGGGACGCGTGCGGTCGCGGCGGGGCACGCCATGCCTGGCACGAGCCGCTTTCGTGCTCTGGCTTGTCGTCGTGCTAGCTTCTGGTCGGCGTTTTGCTGTCGCCGTGCCTGCCGTCCTTCTAGGACTTGCACACAGTTGGCATGAGTCGGTGACCGCCAATCGCCTCCCAACTCCTTCCGATTGACGTGCATTCATGTTTGTTTGAAGAAGAAAAAAAAATGAACGAGATCGAGGCTGGTCAGTGTCCAGGGATTTGTGGCGTGCCTGTCGTTGCAAATTAATTGATTGGACAGCATGTATGTATGTATCTGACCAGGCGCAAGTCGTGCCGGGTGGTTCCCTTACCTCTGATTCTCACCGCGTCCGTCGGGCAGCATGTATTGAGCGATTGCTTTGGGTTTAATTTGTTGTTTGTTTCTTGTGACAGTGTTGTATTTGTGTACCGTCGTAGGAGCACTAGACTACCAGGATGCACTCTATGTGATTATGTTAATTTTACGAACTTTGACTTACATATTAAATGTTACTTCAACTTCAGTATTTCATTTTACGATATTATCATTTTATCTACGATGCTTACACCTATGATCTTATTATGAAAGTTTAGAGCTCCTGTAACGACGTACGGACACACTGCCAAAAAAAAAACAACTGTGCAGCATTTCTCGGCGTCTCGCCACGAACACTTTTGGTGCGCCCATGCGTAAACAACTGTTAATCGTGGGCTATAAACGGACCGATATAAGTTACTCCAAAAGGCCTGGCAGATAAATGGGCTTCCGTCCAAAAGCATCGTGCAGAGTACGATCTTCGTGTGCTGGAATCTGGAAAGGAAAAAGTCCACATTCCTCCCCCAACTATCGCGAGAGTTTGGCACTTTTCTCCCGCCTTCAAAACCCGGACAAATCACCTCCCTCAACTTTTCAAACCATGCATTTTTCCTCCCTCGGGCTGTTTTGAAGGCGGTTTTGCTCTGATAACTCCGGGTTCGCTACAGTAACCCCGGATTTGCTACAGTACCCGTTCCTTCGTCTTTTTCTTTTTTAAAAAAATTTCCGGTTGAATCTTTGAAAAATCATAGTAAATCATAGAAAAATCATAAAATAAAAAATCTAGTTTCGTTGGACTCTACATGAGTAGATCTACACAGTGAATATATAATATGATATGCTTTTAGTACAAAAGTTCTACACGGTGAATATATAATTAATTAAAACAATTCATAGCCGCAAATTCTATAATTATTTTTTTGAATTAAAGCATATCATATTATATATTAACTGTGTAGATCTACTCATGTGGAGTCCAACAAAACTGGATTTTTTATTTTATAATTTTTCTATAATTTACTATGATTTTTGAAAAGATTCAACCGAATTTAAAAAAAAAGAAAAGACAAAGGAACAGACACTGCAGCAAACCCGGGGTTACTGTAGCAACCCGGAGTTTACTGTAGTAAAACCGCCTTCAAAACCACCTGAGGGAGGAAAAAATGCGTGGTTTCAAAAGTTGAGGGAGGATTTGTCCGTTTTGAAGTTCGGAGGAGGAAAAGTGAACTTGTGTGATAGTTGGGGAGAAAATGTAGACTTTTTTCCATCTGGAAATCGGTCCAGTTAGTGCCAAACTTATCCTCTAGCCCATGTTAAAGTGACTCCAACATGTTTTGGGCCATCTGTCAAGAAGCAACAGAAAATGGGCTTTTCTCGTGGAAGAAAAGGCCTACAAAGGATCGGTCAGGCGGTCAGGCTATAGGTTGCGCAGGCCTATAAATGAAGGTAAACAACATTTTTTTGGCTTTCTAGACTAACGTCGTTGTTTTCTTTCTTGAACTTTCAAACAAAATAAATTGTAGTATCCTTTATAATTTTTTTAAAGCAAATAAATTACATCCTTGTCCTGACAAGAGGGGTTTTCAAGCCAATTCCATCATTTTTTTAAAAGAATTTAAATACCTCATAACTCATAAGGCATGCACAATGTGCTGCCCAAAATTATCCTTAAGGTAAGACCCACATAAAGTGCATCATAGTTACCGCCTACTCCACAATGCATACGTTAGAGATACACATTAAGGTGGAACCCACACTTTAATTTTTAAAAAGTAGGCGGCAGAGACATATTTTATTTACTACGATTGCACCACAAGCTTATGGTCGACCGAAGAAGAGCTTCAGCTCTTGCCACACTCCATAATGGCTACGGTGCATTCTTTGCGCATGCATTAAATGGTTAATGTCATCTTTTTGGGTACACTGTGGATGCCCTAAGGTTTGCAAACAGCCAAAAAAAAAAAAAACATTACGAAGCTCATAAGGTTTGTAAGCCACAAAAATTATTTCCACGTCTTTAATTACCATCTTTATGGAAGTACCCATGTTAAAAAATGACAAGATTGAATGCACCTTTTTTTTTTTTTGAGAATTACACAAGTACAACGCAGACACTCACACACGCACGCACATTCATCCCTATGAACACACGCACGCAAAACCCTACCCCTATGAGCACCTCCGAAGGGCTGGGCGGCCCGGCATATCGGAGATTCTCGGTCACCATAGCGCCTCGTCGTCGACGGAACGCCGCTACCACTTAATGCATAACGCCGGTAAATCCCGGGAAAATCCCAAGAAAGGTGCGAGCACTGGGATTTGAACCCTGGTGGGTAGCGTCCCCACTGGATCTGTCCTACCATTGGACTACAAGCCCCCCAAATGCTAAAAGGTTTGTATCTCAATATTTTA
Organism: Hyparrhenia diplandra; assembly: GCA_015847255.1. NCBI lineage: Eukaryota > Viridiplantae > Streptophyta > Magnoliopsida > Poales > Poaceae > Hyparrhenia > Hyparrhenia diplandra. Next base: position 98,880 of record JADLZK010010979.1, read on the forward strand.
AATTTTATTGTAGAAAAATCTTAATAGCTGTTGCAAGACCTCTTTTTTTTACGAAGAGATATAGCCGATCCACTAAGGATACATTTATATATTATGAAAATGTCCTAACATTCCGCGACCCCTTTGTTCCATAGGTCTGGAAGCTTTGCTCAATTTAACCAATCTATATAGTTTTGGAATCATCACGTTGCAAAAAAAAAAAAAAAAAAAAAGTTTATAACAGCCTAACTTTATAATTTCTGGAATTGATAGCTAGATATTGGTCCATCTGTCCAAAATAGTCGATATACTCATTCTAGTCAAATTATTTCAGTTTGACTAAGTTCATATAAAAATACATGGCACTAAACAAGTTGTATTAGACTTACCTTGTAATATATTTCTCGAACATGCATTGCACGGTATTGATTAAGAGAAAGAGAGTTTCGGTACAACATAAACGAACACAACGCCAGTAATCCATAGATTAACGACTGAACAACCCGCGAGCAACAAGATTACCGTGTAATATATTATATTATTATGCTTATATGGTGCTATAAATGTTCATGTTCAGACTTAAATCTTCAAATTAATTTAGCAAGGTACGTCTCATGATTTGATTAGATAAAACTAGACGGGGGATTTGAACTTTCCAAGAGTTGGTTGGAATGTCAGGGAACTGCGGGAGTCCATCAGCGACCGGAAAATTAGACTACTCCTACATCGACGACAATATGTCACGTCCTAAGTACATTCATAACACCATCTTGCAAGTTGCAACTCATGAGCAATTTGCCACTACTAGTTCCAGCCGACATGCAAGGTGATACGTCCTCGGCTGGCTCTGATTGCATTACAGCCGAGTGCCAGTGTGCCAAAGATGCGCGACGGACAGCCAGCCCCTCTCTACACGTCACAACCACGGTGTTCCCGGTGGAATAGCAGCGTGCAGCGCAAGAGACGGCGCCGCAACCAGGACGACGCCGACACGCCACACCCGTTCATCAGCGGCGCACTGCTGCCAGTTCAGTTCCGATTATGATCCCAGCCGCGAATGCTGCAAGAAGAAACTCCCCGTTGGGCGCTGGCGAGTCGCGATCGTCCCATTTCGCCCAATTTCATCTGAAGACTCCGATCCGCCCCGGGTGCCGGCGCCTTGAGCCAAGACTCGCCCGCCCGGTCGTCCCCGCCAGGCACCAGCAGCCACAGGGAGCAATAAAACACTGCCCCTGTGCGACCTTGACGGCACATCAACCGATCGTTTGCGTCGGGGTACGCCACAACACCTCCCATGAATTCGTCGTTCATGCCCCGGCAAATCTGCTTATCAGTGAGAACATTTTTTTTTTTTGACAAAATATCAGTGAGAACATTGGTCACTCTTTGCATTCCCATGGCAGATATGTGCCTACAGTAGTTTCCGCACCAGCACCTGGACCTCCTGGAGTGCTGGCGCTGGTCACGGCTCTGCTGAATTGCTTCAATCTCACTGCAACAGCCCACGATTTGTGGCAAGAACACGCACACACGCACGGCAATAAACTCGATGCCGTTGCTGACAGAGACGGCTCGCTTCTGTTTGATCTACAGCCCCAGCCCGCGTCGTACCGTGCCAGGTCGCGTCGCGAACAGGAGCCAATATAAAACTGCCCACATGGCCCAAGGCCCCGGGGGCGTGTGTGTGTGTGTGCGACCCGTCCCTTTCTTTCTTTACTTCCCGTGACGTCTCACCGTAAGACTTGCTTGATGTTGACGACGACGATGCCTTCTTTGTTTGTGTGTTTGCGATGCTTGTGCCTGTGTGCCCCCACAGCCGAGAACGACGCGTACCAAACCTTGGCATAAACTTTCTGATCGTCGTCGACTTGGGGGAGGTGGTGGGGTCGACACGCCGAAAACCACCCAAACACTTTTCTAAACGAAAGCCGGACTTTTCGTCTGGGTAAATGACACCTGCAACTTGGAATTCTCTCGAAAAGCTTCTATAAACGGAAATAAAGCATCACCGTTCCCTTCTTTTAAGCCTGCTTTGCCCGTATGCTAATCCTCAATCAGAGCTCTCACCTTTTGCAGCCTTCCTTTAGCCCTCCTAGGGGCTTTTCTAAAGGAAAATGTAGTATAATTTTTTTCAATATTTTGTACAACGGTTCCTTTCTTTCTCGAGATTTAAAAGAGGACACAGTGCATGCCTCTGCTGCTGCGTGGTGGAAGGGGAACATGCCACCATCTTAGCCAGCCGGGTACTCTCAAGCTCCACGCTGCCTCACATGCCATGAATCTTCCACTAACTTTGCCACACCGCTAGGTCGATCTGGATTGCCAATCTTGATTACTTTCTTATTTTAGATTCTAATCAACTAATTAATAAACTAATCTTCATTTTCAAAGCACCGAACTGTGGTGCCCTTGCATAAACAAGTGAGCATCTATGCATTTAACTATTCAAAAAATATATCTGGTTATTTTAGCATATCACAATTCAATATACCAGTAGGAATTTGTTTCCACACTAGCAACAGAGTGGCCACTGGCCACCAAACAACACATCACATTGTGCGTTGCAAGCCAATGGAAGAAGTGGTCAGAGAAACCGAAGAATATAATCTTCATTTTTGTACCTCATTTTGCCATGTTCTTATAAAACCATTTCCCACTAGACATAAACATATATCCAAGCACTTGTCTGACTTTGTATTGCATGACACAACAGAAAAGGTGACAAGTTGTTGGAAAAACGAAATCACAATAAGCCGATAGACTTGTCAGTTTGATTCATCTTATAGACTAGCTATAGAATTTAGTCCCTATGGACGCTTCAAATCGGCCACTTTTGTAGTGAACTAACGAGGCATTTACCATTTTTGTATCGAAGCGAACCATGAACTTGGTATTTGGAGTTAGGGCTGCTTGGTTCTTGGCCTTGTCTGCCTAAGGTTTGGCGAGCCATGGAGACAAGGCAGATGTTTGGTTCAGTTTTTTTACAGTGGCCTTATTCCCTGTTGTTTTGCAATGTAGTGAGTGTGGCAGTGTGGCGGTGATTCTGGCTGCAGTGGGTGTGGCCGTGGCGTATGTGGCTACATGAAGTGTGGCAACGAACCAAGCAACCCTATAATTCAAAATTTTGGACTATATAGTATTGCAACAATTGATGTATCGATCATATTATTTGTTGAGTGATATGTAAGTCTTATTTGGTAGAGCTCCTGCCGACTCCGTTTCGATTTCTATGTACATCGTAGCAAGGATTATTTTTTGTTCCTCTTCTCAAAAGAAACTAGGAGGTAATAAAACCATATTTTTAGCCATGCTAGCACTGGCTCTGCAATTCTATAGGAAAGAGATAAAGTAGTTTGAAGCCGTGTCAAACACATCGTAGTATATATGCACATATCTTAATGCACATATAGTTCAAAACTCATAAAAATCTTCTGAAGGCAATAAGAAATAACTATTTATTATTGATAAATGAAAAGTCATTATTTGATAGCAAATCACTGATGACTTATTAGACCAATATAAATCAGTAGCCTAATTCACATCGGCACTCTCGTCACACAATCGGGCAACCCGCAACCATTGTCCTGCATATAGCAGCCTCAAACATGGCATGGTTTTTCGTTCCCAAACGAGGAACAAGGACATTTATAGAACATCATTGCAAAACGTAGAAGAACCAAATCAGAAAAAGAGGTTGACATTTGGGTCCCATTTAGAGGACCAAGTGGACAATCACAAGATGAAACCCCGTTTTGGAGCTGAGAGTACTATTACAGCCAAACACTCTAAAAAAAACAGCTTCAACTCCACTCAAAGCCACCTCCAACAAGATTTCTATAGTAGAGTTGCTCTGTTGAGAGTTGGAACCATGCCATACAAGCCTTTATATGCTCATGGTAGCACAACTTTCTCATTTTTGCCAAAACGGACTAAGGTGCAGCTCAATTATACTATGGTAAAAGTATTTTTTTTAAATAAAGGCACTTTTTAGAAGCTAAACCAATCACAACTATTAAATGCTCTAATTTTGTAAATGCTAGGTAGAAGCTAGGTGAAAAATATAACTTTCTCAAAAAAAAAAAAACATTGGAGCAAGATAAAACTACTATTTTTAGCTGTATCGTACTTCAAACTCATGTGAGAACACGATTTAAGAGGTTTCTTAACTTAAGCCGGTTTTGTTTTAACCCATTTGGCACAAAAAGGAGATGCCGTGGCATACCGGGCCTAAAATATTTTTGATTCAAGCTTACTTTTAGAAGCTGATGGAAGCTATAAGATTGTCGGAGCTGGCTTATAAGGTCGTGGCTGTTTGGATACCGGCTTATAAAGGTCATGGGCTGTTTGGATACCATCAGAGCTTCTGGAAGGTAGATTTTGAAAGCTGAGAAGATTAACATGCCCTAAAGTTGCTTCGGAAGAGGTTAATCTCAAATGTAAAAAGTACTGAAACGCTTATTCTGATTAGAGCTGAGATATGACTTATTTTATCCGACATCTTGAACCCTAAATTGCAGCCTGCTTATCAATCCCGCGCTGCCTTGATAAATGCTCTCGTTGCCGATTCGTTGCATCGCATCCAAGTTGTAGTGGTACGGCCTCCCTTTTTTACCTTTTACATTTACATTACATCCTCTTAGCCTGGCTTAAGTTTATTATCCGTGGTTGTAACTGGCTACCAGTACTACGGCTCCTGTTCCGCCTTGCGTTGGATGTCCGCTAGCTTTGGCCAACAGCTGCCTTGTTGGAACTCGACTTCGATGCATGTACAATGCCACCGTAACATGACATCGGTTTTAACACTAATCCTGCACATCAAAAACCTCGCTCACTCCCAGCCCTGGACGCCGCCACTCGCGCACCAGCTGAAGTTGAGGCTGGATACGTGATCCTCGGTGAAGAAGCCCGCCGTGCCGTCGTTGCCGATGACGTCCGAGCTGGCGAGCCATTCCTCCGTGAAGCCATAGCCGCCGGCACAGGTCTTGTACGAGTCGAACGGGTACGTCGGCCCGTGCTGCCACTTGGTCTCGAGCACGGGGAGACGAGCACCCTGTTGTCGGTACCGCCGCCGATGTGTCCAAGAACGGCGGTGCACCGAAGCCGACGAACGCCGGCTGCTCGAACGCCGCGCCGGAGTACGGCGACGCCTCGACGTCGTTGAACACCACGCTGGAGTCGCTGTCCGAGGAGCCGTCCTTGCAGACTCCCGCGGGCGGCGCGCCGGCCGTCGTCTGCCGCTCCTCCGCCGTGTCATTCTCGGTCGTCGCCTCCAGCTTCACTGCAGCAGCCTCCGGCGCCTTGGACAGCAGCTTCTGCCTCAGCTCCCTTATCTGAGGACCCACCATCGCGCGCCGAAACGACACATCAGTGAGTGACAGGCTGTCCCCGACAAAGACGCAAAGAGTAGACGGCTGACCGGCGGTGACAACAATCACATACGTACCTCGGCGGCGAGTGCGTCCTTGTCGCGGCGGAGCGCGTCGCAGTCGGCGCGGAGGGCGTCATGGCGCGCGCGCAGCGCCGCGAAGTCGCGCTCGAGCGTCTTGGTCTTCCAGCGGGCGCGGCGGTTCTGGAACCAGACGGCGACCTGGCGCGGCTGCAGGGCGAGGTCGCGCGCGATGCGGGCCTTGCGGTCCGGGTCCAGCTTGTTGTCCGTCTCGAAGCACCGCTCCAGCGCGCGCACCTGCTCCTGCAACAGGCGCCGCTTCTTCTCCCCGAGCCCGCACGACGACGACGACCGCGCCGCGCCGCGCCCGCCGCCCAGGTCCTCGTCGTCGTCGTCTTCCACGTCGTCCATCTCTGCCTCGTCGGGCTCCATCTTCCGCGCCGTTAGGGCCTCTTCCTCCGCGAACGCCAGCTTCTCCCCCTGCGATACAACATATACGCGCGTGCGATTTAACTACCAGAAGCTAGAATTCCCCGGAAAATGCAAAGAACATTCTTTCTGCAGCTTCATGACAGCGAGTTTACCAAATGCAAAAATGGAATGCAGGCTGTAGCAACACTTATCAAATGACAAAAGCACACATACTTTTCCAGTCCGCTGCGGCTAACTAATATACTGTCATGGACATCACGGATGCAAGAAGTACACAAATTAAAACAAGGAGATCTCGCAGGCAGCAACTGCCATGGGATGCAAGAAGTACCTGTTTCTGGGGATTCACGGCTGGCGGTGGGCCTCTTCGATTGCCTCTTCATCTGTGATCCGCAGCTCTGGAAGGATTCGGAAATGGTGGTGATTCTATTATGAGACAGGGGCAGGATCAGTCTCTTGGAAAGCAAGACGGCAGGAGCCGAGTTCCGGCCACAAACGAAACAAGGGGGCTTTTCCGGCGCTTTTGTTGGTCGGCGGCGATGGCCTGGGCACTCTTCGTAAGTCGTGCTCTAAAGATTGAGAAGCAAGTGGTATGGTGGTGGAGTCCCTCTTCTCCCTTGTTGAGCAGGAGCGCAGGACGATGGATGGATGTGTGTGTGCGTGTGACAGGGGAGAGAGACCACTCACAGGGGCAAACGACTGAAGCAAGCGGCCAGGACTCGTATAAATAAAAGCAAGCGCCTCGCCGGGGCCGGGCACCCCGGGTTGGACAGCGCCGCGATGTTGCCAGGGATTTTTGTAGGATCCATGTGGTGGCATTGCCAGTTGGGGCCAATGCCGGTTCCTCCGTTTTAGACGTGAATTTGGTCTCCGGTTTTCTTTTTGAACAAGACGTGTTTTTTGTCAAATAAAGAATCAATCAAGGCTGTTATATATGTCCAGGCAGGATCAAAGCTACAATTATGTTTTTTTTTGGGAAACAGAAAGTACCTTGCAATTACAGCATACCCTTACCCAGGAAGAAAAACATTGCTCTCAAAAAAAAAAAAAAAAAAAAATGGAGAAAATCGTGAAACCTTAGAGCTAATGAGAAACTGTAGTTTTCTTTCCATAATCCATATTACGGACAGTTTAGACCCAACAATAAAGACATTGCTACCTCTTGATAAGCTTGTTGGGCAACCACAATGAAGATGGTTTATATTGGTGAGCATGGTTATCACCAATTAGAAGTCTATATATGTTTTTCAAACCTTGATTATAAATATGAAACATTTTTTTAGTTCAATATTAAAATGTTTTTTGAAATCGTGTGGTATTCTAATTTTAATTGATTTCTCTTAGCAATAAAAAAAACGACGAGCGGGAATTATAGATTAGATAGAATTTTGTTAAGAGAAGAAGTGGAGATCTTATATATATTGTGGGTAATAGTAAAAATCAATTTAAGAATAGGAATTCTTTGTAAAAATTATGCACAACATGCAACACGAAATACGACACAATTGTCACATAGAAAAGCTAGAAAGAACAAAATGCTAAATATTTTGTTTTAAAAGTTGTAACATGTGCACTCAACGTGCTATGGCAAAATTTAATCAGGCAACGACATATATACATGGGCACAACTACGCAAACATGATCCCAGTACTCTTTTTTTTAATAGTAGTGTCACCCTGAGAGAAAACGATGTCGCGCAGTATTTAACCTCACACCCATCATCATATCCAAAACATTTAGCCACAAAGTATCCACGGTAGTGTAACCATGGTTACTTGCCATAGCTTAGTTAGCAATGCAAGTGAAGTGAACCAAAGCAAAAAAAAAATTTAAAGTTTCTCCCAGCTTCTTGTTAAAAAAAAAAAAAAAAAGTTTTTCCCAGCTATACAATGCAACCTTTTCTTCTCATAAGTTTTTTTTTTCTATCAAAAAAAAAAAGGAAAGGAAAGGAAAGGAAAGCGTTGCTTGTCATCCAGATATGTTGCCCTTTCAAGCAAGTTAGAGGCTGCTGTCAACACCAGCGCCAACTGGCACGTAGTATGATCCAGACATAATACAGTATATGAAAATGCAGACCTTGGCTTATTAATGTGAACCCGGACCACCATCGTCGACTACCAGGAGCTGTATACGTCGGCGTCACGGCAATTTCGTTTCGTTTCCACGAAACTGACCAACCACCGTATACGTTCTTCACACACACGCGTTAGTTTATATATATACTAAGTATATAATCTTCTACGACGAACGATCAGAAGAAGAAGCAGCACCGATCGATGTTACTTGTGATTTTCGTGGCGTAAGGTTGCATGTGCACGACATCTAAAAACACAATCTCTACGCTCTCCCCCGTACCGTAGATAAAATAAAATAACCCAACCCAGATGCAGCTAGCTGTACTGCCGGGAATAATGGTGCATGTTCATGTTCTGCAGCAAGGAACTACCGGAGCGCCATGTTCGCGTTGGCTGGACCTTAGCTCACTCACACCATGGGAATCAGGATCGAAGCTGGGCTTGGCTTGTGTGGTGGCGAAACGTGGCAGGCACTGTGCCGGTGAGAGTGGCACCATGGAGCCGGCAGTCCAGCTCAGAGCCGCGCTTTAGGAACCGTCGCGGGGCCCACAGGCAGATTAAAGTAAGCACGACTATGACCGTGAGAGGTCCTAAAGTGCGGCTACCTAGCGATGCTGCAGTTGGAGCTACTACTAGTGCTCTGGGTACTCCAGAGGTCCCAGGCCTTGAAAGAAAGAGCCTATAGCTAGCTAGCCGCATCACATATTCGTGCGCCGCGGCGTGCGTGCGTTTGTTGGTGATGTCAATTCGACGTTCTAGATGCGATGCCGATGCCGTTGCCCTCCCTTTGTGTTCATCTTTTCCACGGCAACGGCAGGCAGCGAAGGGAGGCGACAATTTCGCCGCCTGGGCGTTGCCTTGAGTGGCGATGTGAATGGCGAGCTTGGTAGTTTGCCTCGGCCCAAGATTTTCTCCTCGTGTCATGCATGGCCCTGGTCTTGCTTGCGACTTGCGAGGCTCATCTGATCCAAAGGCTATATCTTATCCGGTCCGCTTGTCAACACCGTGAATCATCCGGCTGGTTTCATCATCAGCATCACGACGGCGCTGCTTCTAATGGTCTAGGGTCTGTTTGGTTTGTAGCTATTTTTCTTTTTATTCACCTTGACTTATAAGTCACCCATATTTTTTCTTTTTACCCCGATTTATAAACCATTTGTAATTAAACATGCATTACTTATAAGTAATTGATTTTTAGGAGGTGGATTTTTAGGAGATGTTTGGTTTGGGCCTTAACTCGCCACAACAAACTTTAGACGGCCACAGCACGGGAGGCGCCTGTTTGGTTTCTGTCCAACCTTCGGCTGCCACACGTTTTCCCCCTCTTGTTGTTTTGCGGCTGCATGGTGTCTTTTTTTTGGGCGAACTTGTGGTATGCTGTGGCGAGCGTTTTTGCCACAACATGCCATGGCGAACACTGGCCACCAATCAAACATCCCCTTAGTCACCTGATTTAATAAGTCACTTGACCTATGAAAACCAAACAAGGCCCTTTTATGTGTATAGCGTAGTCAAAAAGTGACTAGGACAGCTACGGCCCTGTTGGCCGGCGGGCTGTGGGCTGGCTGATGCGTTCGAGAGAAAGGTGCCGCTGGCCGACCGCGGGCCTACGATCTTTGTGAGAGAAATTATCACGGGCTGGGTGGTACATTTTGGCCGGCCGCGACGAGGGGCCTAGTTTTTTTTTTTCTTTGACAAAGGAATAGTTGCTCGGTTAGTAGCCTATGGTCTATCTTATCTGTAGAAAATACAGGGACGCAGTCTTTTCTATCGGCCGATCACGATCGTGCTTTGTGTAAATTGTGACACACACACAACACCACCGCGCGCGACGGAACTGTTTGCAGAGTGCCCGAAGATGTGACGGTCTCTCCTTTTCACCTTGAGTGCCGTGCTTGCCATCGCCACTTCTTGACTTGCTGGATGGATATAGCACTAGTGCGCACTTGCAAGTCCCGCGCGAGAAAGGAGATACCACAACGCAGTGCCCGTCACTTGATGCTACAATATACATAGACCACGGCGGCCACGAATCTGAACTGAACACATACTTTTGGAGACGATTGAGATCGGGCCCTGCCAAACCATCTCTCATCATGTTAACGCAAAAGCCATCGAGCCAAAGATGAAGCCAACAAGTCTCCAACCTTGATTGAGAGCAATGGACGACGCTTTCTTGAAGCTTTTCGAGTTGCTATCTTTTACTCCTACTCGACAGGAGTAACTAGGAAGCTAGTAGTAGAAAAACAAGTTGCTTGTCTCAAAACAAGTCTTATGAAACAAAACCCCAACCACCGCTACTAGGCCTCCATTTTCCAGCCTCCTCAAAACGGGGGCGAGCCAGCTGGGAATCTATTCCTAGACCTCTGAAAAGTATGGCAGAGAAGCAACCTCTTTTGGCCCAAAAAGTCGTAAGCACAGCAGCCGATTGATTGATTGATGGATGGACGGCTCAAACACACACACACACTCTTCTCTCACTCCCCAGTCCCTGGACCACGTAACAGATGCCGTGGCGTACCCCAGGGCAGCGACGTTTTGGCGTGTCGTCTTCTACTGTACCTCAACTCTGATCAACTCGGCTACTACACCTCCGATGCTTTGGCCGGCGGGGACGGAACTCTGTCCCTGTTCCGCCGTGCCATCCAATCCGTTCCAGTGGTGCGCCTGCCCACCCAGAGCCAGGAACCAAAGAGCCCGGGCGTGCCCGGAGTAGAAAACTTGGGAAAGCGAGATGTGCGTGCATCAGTGCATGGCATGGGCAGGAGTGAGTGATCGTGTCAGGGGAAAAGCTGCCGCCGCTGAGGCGACGGGTGAGATCTGAAAGGACGGCGGCCAGAGTGGCATGCAGCCTTCACGGGGAAAAGGACGGCGGACGGCCGGCCTTGGCCTCGCGGTCTCGTGCGCTGGCCGCCGGGCCGCACCTGGCTTCTGTTCCCACAAAGAGAACAGGATCCAGTGTGCACGTTCACGGGGAGGACGAACGGCGGCAGAACGGCGACCCTAGTGCGAGTACTCCCGTTGGAGAGAACACGCGCAGCGGCGCTGCCGGCGCACTAGGGCTTCACGGTCGACGCGGAGGCCATTGCGTTTAGGATGGGGAGGCGTCGATGGCAATCCTTTTTTTAAGAAACTGATGTTTCCCCGGTTTTTGTATTACCAAAAGGCACAGTCGTTACAAAGTTCAGGATTCAGCGTATTGGCGTGCCCGCCCTCACAAAACGGGCTATTTGGTTCGGAGACTTTTTCCTTTATTAGTTCTTAAAAGATTGTTTTAGAGGGACTTCTTTATTAGTCCCTAGGAAAAAGTTTAGCCCTAACAACCAAACAGCACCTCAGGCTCATCACAGGCAGGGTCTTCATTATTACATATCAACGAATGCCGCTGATCATTCTGAAGACCTCTACTTGACTCATCATGATGAGTCTGATCGGCACATCCGATCGATCCCACCCTGATGATGACGCATCAATTGAGCCGGAGAGGAAGATTTTTTATTCCCGGTGTATCACCAAGTCTTGCTCCTGAATCCCCCGTTCTTGCGGCATGAGTGTTTTCCATCCCCTCAACATTCTTGCAATCTTGAGGAAAACATCCTTCGTGCCATCCACTTTCGCCCCTGAAACAAATTTCGTTTCGAAAATACCAAATGGTCCATAAGAGCAGGTACTATGATTCAGTCGGCAGCCGGCGAAATGAACACCACCGTGGAAGAGTATTAATTGCAGGGCATGCAGCAGTAGCACATGCAAACCAATGGGCGCGGCAGTTTAGTCAATAGAAGCTGCATGTGCGCGTCTCCGCCAGCTTCAGCCGGCGCTTGGCATACCGCCGGCTCCACTCTCTCTCTTCTTTTCTCTCTTCGCCAGCAGGGATTTTTTTCTGATGTGACAATGCTCCCAGCCTGTCTAGATGGCTCTATAATACTTGCTCTAATACGACACAAGAGATAAAGTTTGTTACTTTGTTTCTCTTATTAGAGACCCAAAGCCGAGCAACGATTCAAAGTCCTGAACCAAGTCAGTTTTTTTTAAAAAACATATATACATTTTCATAACAGATTTGCAATAATGCAATCAAAAATAAATGGATGATAGTTTTATTCTCAGCACACATCAAGCAAGTCAAATGATTTAACTTAAGGGGTGTTTGGTTTGTGCTTCTGCCCGCCATCGTCCCCTCGTGGTCTTTGCCAATAAAATTGTGGCGGATCTGCGAGCATTGTGGCCGCCACCGCCACAACCGTTCTTATATGCAAAAATAGCCGCGGGCAGCCTTAGCTTAATCGTAGACCAAACAGCGCCATGCATTTGTGGGCCGCCACAAGTGTGGCGTGGCGACCCACGGCCTCAACCAAACAGCCCCTTAGTGGCAGTGGCAGATTCGTGTTCAGGATGAGGTAGGGTGGTGGGCGGGGGGCAGAAGCCCCCCTAGCTCCTTTGGATCCGCCCCTGTTCGCTTCTCAATTCTCTTTGTTAGTCCTTTGTCGGGTGTACTCCATGTACCGGTTGGCGATACGATGATGGAAGCTAGTTACAGGTTGGCTGGGACTTAGGGTTTTCGAGCACCCGTAGTGTGGAGGAGGGGGTTTTGGAGCACCCGCAGTGTGGAGGAGCGAGCACGCTTCTATACTTTGGATCTCACCAATGACAAGACACATGCTGAGATTGAGCTAGCAATATATCGAACCCGTCCTCGACTCCTTAACCTCCGCACATAAAACAAGGATGATGAGTGCGGTGCATGGACGTGGCCCCTCCTTCTCATGCATGGTTTCTCTCTCCTTCTAATAATAGTTTTTAGGGAGGTGTTTCGTTTGTATTTGATAATTATTGTCCAACCATAAATTAACTAGCATCAAAAGATTTGTGTCAAACTTTTCACCAAAATCAGTATAATTAGTGATTTTATTTACTTTTACCAAAAGCGTGCAAGTAACCATTTTATTCACCTATATTTAATATTTAATATTTAATATGTGTGTTAAGAGATTTAATGTGATAGTAACTGTAGCAACTTTTTAGCTTGTGCATGGAACCAGTCCTCCATGCTCCCTACGTCCCATAGAGTTTGTCGCTTTTTGACTTTTTAAACTTTATGTTTGACCGTCCGTCTTATTCAAAATATTTATGCAAATCGTAAAATAATTTAATCAATATTCAAGTATATTTATTAATAAAATAACTCATAATAAAATATATTATATTTGTGTAAAAAATTTGAATAAGATAAAAGAATAAAAAAAGATAAAGCGGAATCAGGGGTGACAAATGGCTTCGGCGGGGTGGAGTGAGTACAACCAACGCTGCGGTGTATAGGACCGGGTCACCGATCAAACCCATACACTACGGGTGCTCGAGCATGGTGGTAGTACTCCCACAGGGCCACAGTACTGCCAGAAACTGTAGGAGTCAAATCTGGTCCCGGCGGCAGCTTTATCAGACTACAGGAACGGACATGCCACTAAAAACAAAGTAGCGACTGTTGACTCGACAAGTGCTTGTACTGGATCGATCGAGATCGACGAATGCATGGGCATGGCATGCAATGCAGATTTCGATCGGCACCGGACGGACATTTGTTCGCGGCAGGCCACTACGTGCTCTGCCACTGGCCGGTAGTCTCGATCGCTCAGCAGCAGTCTTCTGGTGTCTCGCACTGTAAAATCTGCACGCCGTGACCACTGACCACCTGCATCGACACTGAGGCCACAGTTATCTGACACGGCGTGGAGGTGTGGGGTCCTCTGCCACTGACCGCCCCGTGGTACCGTCGGTCTCGGTCTCGGACCGTGACAGCCGGACGCCGTGCCCGCGACGCCGGCCGGGTGGGGTGGACGAGCCGGAATCCTCCCGGGAAGAAGACGTCAACAACTGCGGGCGGCAGTGACGCGGAGCCGCGGACCGGAGGACGGGGACGTGTAGCGGCCGCGCACGGAGGCGATAGGGAAGCGAGCACACCACGCACGACACGACGCGGTCGTGCTCGCCCGGCGCCCGCCAAGGATACAGCACTTCAGATCCCAGAGCAGGACGCGGGCCGAACGGAGGCGACGAGGCCTGGTGCACGCGTCGCGTGCGACGGGACGGCACACGGTTGGCGGAATGCTCCCTGCCGGGCCGCGGAGGCGACGAATCGGAGTGGGTTTTGGCGTCGTCCGGAGGGAGGGACCAGCACAGCACTGGCCGTGAGAGGACACGCGATTCTCACTGCACTCTTGTTGCCTCTTGGCACATCGTGACATGTGTTTGTCTCCGGCCGCTGGTGTGGTCGTATGGACACGGTGCGCCCAGCTGTTCCGTGTCGTCGTCCCGTCCCATCCCATGCACTCGTACTCCTACTCCTACCTATGCGCTCGACAGTCCTTGTAGCAACGCATTGTAGGCTTTTGGACGTATTTTTCACATGCGAAAGAAAGTCGTGGCACCATTCATTTAATTAATTATCCGGAGCCGCGATTCTTCTCAATCTCGATCATACGCCAACGACCAAACCCAGATTAATTAGCTTAAAACGACCAGCAGTTATAGAACGTGGTGTGCTGCTTTCAAGTCCACCCTCACCGGCCACCGCCCGCGCATGAATAGTTGTTTTCCGGACATTACTGCACTCCGTGCTAATTCATAAACGTGCGTGTTTATTGAGCGGATGCATACGAAATAGGTGGCTGGCTGGTAGCTGAACCATGGCTCGCCACGTCCTATAGTTGTTGCTGATAAGTGATAAGGGACTACGAGCTGCGTTGGCCCAGCAACCTTCATGTATCCGAACTTTTGATCACGATAAAATGACATGGCCCTTGCCTACTGTGGTCTGTACCTTGCTTTCTTTGAAAGCTACAGTGCTACAGTTGCCAACCGCACTACGGCACTGATCTAGCCGCCTGGCCAGTCGCTTCTCCTACTCCTACATGGCACTGTCGTTTTTTCAGTTTCATCCACACAGTAAAGAAGCCGCCGATGTTAGTCTCATGCAAATTGGATAATGATCAACGAACCCAAGGCCTCGCCATCTTGGGAGCAAACACACGTTTCCCCTCCACAGCTCCACTTCAACGTACTACGCCTATACTGTATATTGAGGTGTTGGATCGATCTCCTCATTCGACACGATAAAATGCTGCCGACAGCAGAGTAGAACAAGCCACCACCCACCAGGGACCGTACGCATGGATTCACTAGCAGGCCCTGCTCCACGGTAGTCTTGTGACATCTCAATCATATCACAGCGAAAGTTTTGGAGTCTAGTGGTAGTCTTGTGAACGGCTACTCGTGAGTGAGTGTAGGGAGTAGAGAGGTTCCTGTTCTCCTATAAATATTCGACATGTGGTCCACTTGACACAGTGCTCCGATGACACGGCCAACGTCTATCATTTATAATCGGATCTGTTAACCGTTTTATCCTATCATCATTTGTACTCAGTGTCAGTTCTGGACATGCAGTAGGAGGACGAAGAAGTAGTTGAACACACACACTACACGTCCCCTATGGCTAGATCGTCCTAAGAGGCTCTGACGCCTGAACACACTACACGTCCCCTATTAAAATTCAGTGGATAAACGGTCTCCATGGAACAATCACTTCGAATGGAATCCTTACTTGGCTAAGGGCTGTTTGGATTAGAGCCATACTCGCCACGTCAAACTTTTGTCCGCCACAACACCTGAGGTGCATGTTTGGTTCTTCACTAAGCATCGGCTGCCACTGGTTTTGGTATTGTCGTTTTCTTGCACATTGGTGTCGTCTAGCATGGCAGATTGTGGCGGGCTGTGGCGGCGTTTTTGGTCGCCGCCGCCACACCACGGCGGCAGGCAAACTTTAGCCGCAAACCAAAACAAGCCCTAAGCATAAGCGAAAAACGTGGCTGAGAGTAAGGAATTCCTTTTCCTAGTGGTTGAGGCATGATCACAAATATTTCGAAGGGAAATGTCCTATCATCATCCCAATTTGGTAATCCAAGGTGTCTTGGTTTTATGTACCCATCTTTTCTAGTTTTCGTGTATTGATAGTTCATTGTACTACACTTTGAACTAACCTAGAGTTTAGGCCGTGCTTAGGAAAAAAAAATCGATATCAGTGAAGTAATCCTGGAACTCTATAAATCCTTTTTTTAGAATGGAATTATACTAGAAATCATGAAGGAAACGTTTCACTGGAACACCTAGACCCACAACTAGTAGCGTGCTTCCATTCGTATGTGGTGGTAGCCTATTGTGGGCCTACAATCGGAACTAATAGGGCCTTTTTTTTTAGGCGATCTGGAACTAATAGGGCCTGGCAAGCACAAAGCAAGGAAGTCCAAGTCTAAATTGCAATAGCCATGTTGGGCTTCAGCAATCTCGGCGAGAAGATGAGTTTCATGGGCCTTGAGGCCGGTACCTCGAACTATTTTTTTTTTTCCTTCCCTAAAAAAAAAAATATATCTTGGGCTGGCACTGTCAGACACTTTTGGAAAAAGAAATAAAGAACGTGGAATTTGTTTATTCTTCTGAAATTGCTATTTTTTTTCTGAAATAAAACGCTGGACGCCGCCAAAGGCCCGCCGATCGTGCGGTGCGCCGGTACCTCAATAGTCAACATCTTGTAACGCAGAGCAAAGCGCACGTTGCCAAGGCAATTGACATCCATGCCGTGCTGCCGTGCGACTGTACCGTGCGATCACGTTTCTTCGAAACAACGATCGGTAGTAGTAGACCCCACCCTGACGCGTAGTGCGGGGAAATGTTAACGCCGCCCCGACCACCCCCTTGGTGGGCCGCCCACGACCCGACCGGGTGGCAGCCCCGGGAAGCCCGGCGTCGTCGTCTTCTTCGTCTCGCTCGCCGCCGCCGCCGAAAGTTGGTCGCTTTAGAGTTGCGTCGTCGTCGTCGTCGATTTAGGGTTGCTGACGTCGCCGCCGCTTTAGGGTTGGGCTCGTCGTCGTCGCCTCGTCGCCGTCGACCTCCCTCTCCATGCCTCCTCCCCCCGTGAAGAGCCGCCCGGCCCGCCGCGCCGCCCGTCACGCGGCCGGCGGCGCTCGCCGGCGATGAGCTCGGGCGGCGGACCGGGGGAGAAGACCGATCCGGATGGTATGGGCGCGGCTGGGAGTTCAGGTCGTCCATGGCGGCGGCGCGATTCGAGCTTCGATGGGAGGAGCAGAAGAAGGAAGGAGGGAAGGATTGCGGCCGCCGGGGCCGGGCGAGCCCTACGGGACCAGCGGCGGGGTACGAGGCGGCGAAGGGGGCGCTTTGGCTGGAGGTTGAAGATGATGCTTAGGCGGGGCGGGCGGGCCATTACGCGGCCTCGGGGTCGGCAGTTAACACGCCTCTCGTACGAAGACGCCTTCTTCCTCCGTCCCCATGGAGTTCGTCGTTTTTAACTTTTGAACTTTTATATTTGACCGTCCGTCTTATTCAAAATATTTATGCAAATCATAAAATAAATTAATCAATATTCAAGTATCTTCATTGATAAAATAAGTCGTAACAAAATAAATTATATTTGTACAAAAAATTTGAATAAGACGAAACATCGAATAAGATGACAGCGGAATTCGGGGTGATAAACTCAGCCGGGACGGAGGCAGTACACACGCGGTCTGTCAGGACGGCTTCGCTCGCTCGTCTTTGGTTCTTGCCCGTTACTCCTCCTCGTAGAATAAACAATTCAAACCGACCACAACGGCTAGCTGTCGTCAGGCTGTGGAACGTGGCCAAAGCAGAGCCAGCCACCCCGGTAATCTAGCCGCGAAAGGCGCCGACACCCCCGCGTCCGTTTCCCATCCAACGGCACAGGTGGCACCACCTGCACGCGGAAACTAGTCGTTACGAAGCTGGCACCGTCCTCCCGTGGTCGTCACCCGCGACGCGGTGCCCAAGCGTCAAACCGGACGGCGCCGCTCCACGACCCGTTCGCCTCCCTCCATGACATCCTGGTCCAACGGTACCTGACCCCACGCGTCAGTCAGACGTCACAGCTGTTCGTGAACCGACCTAGGGAAAGGAAGGGACGAGCCCGTTCCGTTGCCCGTTATAAATACCTGCCCCGCCCCGGGGTTCCAAATCACAACTCGCAGATCGAGTACACAGCAGCAGTCGCCGGAGCATCCCAGAGCACCGTCCTTCTACTTCTCCAGATCTCTAGCCAAGCTCTCCTCCATCCTTCCTCCACCGCCGCCACCCCGATCCCAATGGCTCGCTTCGCCACGGTCGTCATCGCCGCCATCGTGGCCCTCCTGGCCGTGACGGCCGCGGCGCAGGCTCCAGCGGCCACCCCGACACCGGCACCCAAGGCGGCGCCAAAGATGGCCCCACTGCCACCTCCCCGGCGCGGTCTCCTTCCCGGGCCACCGCCCCGGCTCCGTCCGCCAAGCCGCCCACCGCCGCGGCGCCGTCCCCGCTGGCGTCTCCCCGGCCCCGCCCACCTCCGAGGGCCCCGCGCCGACCGCGACCGCGACCGCACCGACCTCCTCCGTCTCCTCCGCTCCGGCCGGCGCACCCACCGTCGCCCCCGCCGGCAGTGGCGCCGCCGCCGTCTCGCACGCCTCTGCTCTCGGCTTCGTCGCCGTCGCTGGGGTGCTCGCAGCTGCCGTCATGTTCTAGACGCACGCGTCGCGTCGTGAATGGGCCGGTGCTGTTTATAGCGGAGTACTACTGCAGTATCGATTTTTTTTTTTTTTTTTTGGGTTGGGGTGTGTGCGTCGGTGATTCTTTTTGTTAGATACTGAGAGAGCAGAGGTTCTGATATGATTCTACTAGTCAGTGTAGCGACGATCTATTATATATGAATATCATGATTCATGATCCAGATGATTATTAGTAATGGAATTCTTTCATTTGTTACTACTACATCATATTGTCTCTTGTGATTCATATCGTGTGCGCTGTGTACTCCCGGCCGAGTTGCTCTGCAACTGTGAGTCAGGGACATCATCTTCAATTTTACACTGGACGCAGAGGTTGTGTTTGGTCATTGGAAATTTGGAATTTTACACCACCACTAAAACAGCCATTTGACACCGAACGCAATGGAAATTTGGAATTTTACAGCATCTGGAATGGTGCGACAGTGAATGTGATCGTTGGACAGCTGTGTTGATGCTGGAGACGATAGCCGCGGTGAGGAGTCATGTGAGAGCGTCTCCTCTGTTTTACTTTGCAGTGCCTCGACATTGCAGAAGGCTCACATGTCACATGGTCGCACGGGATGCTGCTGGTGCTGGGTATGGCTTTCGTCCGTCTTTTTTGCATTTTCGCCCTTTTTTTTTGAAAGTTTTTCACAAATACACCCTTTTTAGATTCATTTCAAAAAATGGACCTTTTCTCGGCGCCATGAGTTACGGCGCCGAGGTATAACGCCTCGGCGCCACCACCCATGGCGCCGAGGTTGACGGCATTTTAAACGACGTGGCATCGTAACTTTTACATTTTACCCCTCGGCGCCGTGATCCACGGCGCCGGGGGAAAATGTAAAAGTTGCGCTTTTTTTCTCCCTTCTCATCGCGTTTGAAATAGAACAAGTAAAATTGTTCTCAACACCATTCAACAATGAGGCTGTAGCTCAGCTGGTTATTGCGTGCGGGCTGGCCTTGAAGGCCGTGGTTCAAATCCCAGCAGCTGCGTGATATTTTTTATTTTTTTATTAATAAGCAATAATGTTGTTTGATAAGCACCTTACAACAATAAATATTATCTTTTAAATTTAACAAAAAGAAATATTATTTTGTAACAATAAATATTATTTCGACACTAGCGATGTATAACGAATTGTGTCGTTTACCACGCCTAGTAGAATCATCGCTAGTGTCGTTATACATGTAAGCACAATTCGCTAGTAGAATAATTTAGTGATGATTCTACGTGTGTATATATAATTTACTAGGCAACTCTCCAGTAGAATCATCACTAAATCTATAACTCCTATATAGGAGCTCTCCACTAGCAATTCTTAGGGGAATTACCGAGGCGCCACGATTGGCCCATGCCGGTGGTAAGCTGAAGCATATCTGGACTGGCTGTCATCGCCCGGTTGCATGCCCTGCCGCCTCGCCCGGCCACCCGAGCTGCCGCCTCTTCCCCTACCAGATCAATTCGTTTATTAATAGCCACAGTTCATCTCCACCACGTATACTTTTCTATTCCACCTATCCATCCATGCGCACCCGTTTAATGCTTATCGAGTGGACAACAGTTTGATCTGAAATTTTAATGCACATCTTCACTTCTCGATGCCTCTCTATCTCCCGGCTGTTAATCTCCAGCACAATCTCTTCGCTCCACTTTCTAACGCCTATCTTATATATTTTTAGAGGATTGATCGTCCTTAGTCTGGTAGCGCTGGAGAGAACACAATCGAATCGCCGATCGGCATGGCCGAAGGTCAGCTTGAAGAACATGACCCTGAGACCAATGATATTTGTTGGATGGATTCTAGGAATGCAGGACTACGTACATTGGTACAAGCCTCTATGGGGTCTGGGCACCGGGCAGGCCAAAGCGGAGGCGGCAAGGCTAATCATGGATGCTTATGGTCTTTGTGTGGACGGACACCGGATAATGCCTATACTCGGTCGGTAAGTTAATTACAAATTTCTTAGCTACAAATTCTACTTGCTCCATGCAAAGTTCCTTCTATATAATATAATACGTCTATTCCCGCAGCAACGCGGCGGGCGAGCGTCGGCAGCCGCCGAGCCGGACGAGGCGCTGCGGGAGAGCTGTTGGGCACAGGTGCCCCCGAGCTCCTGCGGATGGTGCTGGCCAGGGTCGAGGATGACGAGCCGCGTTGGCCAGGCCGCAGATCCGTCGCCGCGTCCGCCGGCGTCTGCCGTTACTGGAGGGCAGTAGTCAAAGAGATCGTGCAAGTGCCCGAGGCATCTAGGAAATTCACCTTCCCCATCTCTCTTAAGCAGGTAGATTTGTTGGTTATTGGTTCACTTTTCCCCAAGAACTCAGAATCTATTCTGTGTTCCTTGGACCTTGGTGTTCTTGAAAAGTTTTTCTTTTCACCTTGAGTAGTCATTGCCAGTGATGGTATTTGCCATACTGCATTCATTATTTTATTTGCTAGGATCAAAACCTCCAATTGCAGGATGCGTCTCTGTCGTCGTCACTAGAAGATATCAAGCAGAATTCAGTTGTTGGTGTACTACCTACCTAGCTAACTTTTTTGTTTAATTTTCAAGCACAATAAAGTTTAGCGACAAGGTTAGGTAGGTCGAGATACAATTCTCTACAGTAATAAGAGGGTTAATGCTTGATTGAGGTTTCTTTTTAAGGATCCCTTTCTTTCACTCTGAAATTATTGGTCGATTTATTTGTGTTTTTATTAACTTGCCATTCTAAATCTGTAACCTGCAGCCTGGCCCAAGGGATGCCCCAATCAAATGTTTCATTAGGAGGAACCGGGCTGCTCAATCATATTCTCTGTGCATTGCAGTCACTGATGGTTTGCTTTTTCACCCCCTATATGTGAACAAATACAGTGTGGATGTCATCATTGTTGATAGGGTGTTGTTTTTTCTTTCTTTTCCTTTTCCTCTGCAGCGTTAGCTGATGATGGGAAATTTCTACTTGCTGCACGCAAAAGTCGTAAGCCAGGAGGCACTGAATACCTTATTTCACTTGACGCAAAGAAAACGTCAAAAGGAACCTGCATTTTTTTTTTTTTTTTTTTTTTTTGACAACAAAGGAACCTGCATTGGCAAGCTGAGGAGAGCATGCAAGAAACAGTGTCTGAAATTCATCACTTGCTCTGTTTTTTCAATGTCGTGCATCAGATCAAAGGTATTGCTATGACGGAGACCTCAGTTCAACATATTCTTCTCTGTTAATCAGATCAAATTCCAAAGACATAATTTGTACAACTCTCATCCTAACCTAAAATTGATCGTGAGCCCTCTAAGTATACATTGTGTGCAGTTTGTTTTATTAAAATTTATCTATTAAGATATCATGAAAATTTCCATTATGATCATTGTGTATTTTCTTAATTCCCGCAAGAACGCGGGTGCGGTGAGGTTCCCCTAGTTATATATACACACGTCACACTTAATGTTTTGAAATAAAGTAAAAAACAAATTGAATATACAATGTTATAAGCATTTACAACAAGAGATATTATTCCTTTATTATTACTATTGGCGTCATGTATATCATTGTTCCACAATAAATAACATTAATTGTTATGTTGTTTATGAAAAAATAAAAATGGTGGGAAAAAGAATTGTTATGTTGTTTATGAAAAAATAAAAATGGTGGGAAAAAGGTGTCCACAGCCGGGGTTCGAACCCAGGCCTCTACGAGGAGGAGCGCACGCGCTAACCAGTTGGGCTACAAGTTCATTGTTGCATAGTCTTTGGAACCACCATATTTGTTTCATTTCCAACGCGAAGAGAAGGAAAAAAAGCCAAAATTTTTACATTTACCCCTCGGCGCCGTGGATCATGGCGCCGAGCTTGGCGCCGTGATCCGTGGCGCCGAGGGGGTAAATGTAAAATTTGCGATGCTCTGCCGCGCCGCTTACCACGCCGTCAACCTCGGCGCCATGGGTGGTGGCGCCGAGGCGTTATACCTCGGCGCCGTGACTCATGGCTTTTAAAAAAAAAAGGTCCATTTCTTGAAACGAATCTAAAAGGGCGTATTTGTGAAAAACTTTCGAAAAAATGGCCAAAAAGCAAAAAAGACGGGGCTTTCGTTTGCTTTTACCGTGGTTCTCCGGATCCTGCTGGGCAGCCACCATGTGATTGCCTGACGCGTTTTCTTTTTGCATGGACTGGATGGTATTAGAAGTCGTTTAGAACAAATGACACCGGTCTCCAAAACACAACTTTGACCTCTTATTATTATTATAAAAATATTTATGCAGATGTCATATATGTATACTTTTATCAAAGTATTTTTTAAGACAAATCTACCCATATAATTTTTACATTTACAAACTCAACAACTTAAAAGTTATTGATGATTTATATTCCCGATGTTTGACTCAAATCTTGTCAAAACGACTTCTAATACCAACCCGGAGTGAGTACTACGTACTCCATGGTCTGTGAAAACAGAGTCCAGATACAATGACCTGTGGGCTGCGGCTAACTGGCATATCTGTACGTACTCCATGATTTGTGTAAAAACAGTTGTACAGTAGCTTCGTGCTTGTTTCGTTCATGTGCAGCCCTGCAAAGTTATGTTGTCGTACATGTAATGAAGGATTCATGATTTGCAGTCGTGGAGCTATAGCTTTGAGTCTCTCTCGTTGTACTACTTCCTGCATTTGAAAAGAATACAGGTCGTTACCATCGTTAGAAATATTATTGTTTTCTTAATAAACATCACTGAACTTACAAAAAAATAATTAGACAAATTATAATGGTTTCCTCTTCCCGACGGTGATTGCAGTAAAATTGTGATCAAGTGCGGCCCGCGGGACATGCCACTTTTTTTTTTTTTTTTTTTTTTTTTGAACATGTGACATACCACTGCTGAATGTTTAGCTTTCAGCTTTTCTCCACACCCTTCATGTCTTTTCTTCCTTTTGCTTTCTTTTAGAAAGCCGTGCTGGACGGATCTCTAGAGAACAAATGGCGATCAAATGGCCCGAGTAAAGCTTAGTAGTGATTCGTTAGGCCCAACAATTCGAGGAATCAAAAGGCCTTAACCGCACGGTGTTAGAATTTGACTGGGCCTAATTTTTGCTGTAGGCCCATAAGCATTCTGAACTAGCTTGTTCCTTCTCCTTTCCTTCAACTTTTTTTTTTTTTTAAATGAATCGTTTCCTTCAACTTTCTCCTCACAAAATAATAACATAGTACTGAATTGCCAAGGATGCCCCCACTACCAAATCACAAGTACAGCACCGAATATTCGAAAGAATGAAACAGTAAACTGAAATCGCCCCCACATTTACACGTAGATCGACACGCAATCGATCGATAATCTAGTGGACAATTGACCTGATGACAAGAACCACAGTGTGAACTTTGGAATTTTGCTAGGCCCTTCGATGCCATCCTAGCAAGCAATTTGCTCTGCAGGAGTGCTGGTAACCTGTTCAAGCAAGCAAAAGGTTCTCTTTTTGTCAGTTTGATGGAAGCGAGAAGAAAACCTTAGCTTTCAAGGCACCGGCACTTCAGTTGAGGACGAAAACTTCGGTATATTCCGATCCTTTCACGTGGGATCGATCCAGCTAGGCATCTAGTGAGACAACTAGTGAAGTAGAGACATTTGGCATTTTTTTTCGTGTATTATTAGATCACCATTAACTGAACCTTGCAAGAAAAGATATATCTTCTTTCTCTTATTGGGAGTTGCAGAGGCAAAGCTAGGTTTTCAGTTCGCATGAGCTACTGATCCACGTGGCAAACCAATCAGTTCCTTGGCATACTGCATTGATACACATTGATACGTATGCGTAGCATTCTATATTGTTAAGACTGACTGAAATTACAAAACTAATCGTCCAAACATGGCCCAGATTCTTTCCCATCACCTTCACATTCCTGAAACACCTAGCCGAAATGGGCAACAAAGAATCGAGTGCATTCTCTAGGTTGCTCTCCGAGTGTCACTCAGGTAACAGGCCGGTGTGTACAGTCCAGCTATTTTTCCGGATCGGCTCAAATGGTGTGTGCCTGAAATGAAGTTTCAACCACGTCGTACAGTGGAATCTTCTGGGCATTTTCATTTCTTCATCAGAGAGACAGAGAGTATATCGTTGAGCTGTTGAGGCAGTACAGTTTGCTTGCATGCCGGCGAGACCGTGTTGCAAGAAAATGAACACCTACGTCTCTGAAACTCCACGTGCTAGGAGGACACGGGACTACTGACGTTGTCGTCCGTCGTTGGGTCCTTCGGAAATGCAGAAAGACACACACAGAGAGAGCGATCAATCTCCAATCGCAGGCACTACTGTTTCACAGTCAATGGAATCTCTAGAGCGGTCTCGCCTCTAGCACAGAGGCTCACTCATGCTGTCCGTTTACGCTAGCACCTGGATCGGATCTGCACATTTTGTCCACAGAACATTTTTCACCAACATGTCTACTGCTGCTACAGTGTTCTGAAACATTCATTCAAGCTACCTGATCAGAGGCAGAACAAGGAGACGACTGTTTTTTCACGGTGAAGTTAACGCATTTCCAGATGGGGTAGTGGTATACTATAGTCGTACCAGCTACTGATACAGTCAGTACAGAACTACAGTATTATAGATCACGGGCCGAGTCATCATTCTGTCTGGCTTCCAGACCTGTTAACGCCAACGGTGTAAGCAGCGGTTGGTTCAGGCAAATTTGTAATTTCTGTGAATAATCTACAAGTGCTCTCACTCCAAAATGGAGGTGCTTAGATTACATCCTAGAGGGATTTTGTTTGTGACCATGGTATGGATTGGACAGTAATGCTTCATGGCTCAGGTACGTGCCTAGGGTGCGTGCAATCACAGTCACATGTACAGGCAATGGATTCCATTGGCAGGAGGGCAGTTCAATGCAGTGCAGTGCAGATATGTGCATGCAGTGCAGAGTTTCACATGACGGCGGTCTTCTCCTGCTGCTGTATGCTGCTGAGAATCTCATGAACAGCAGTGGCAATATCTTCAACAGACCCCATCTTGGAGTCATCCTCCACCTGCCGTCCAAACGGGAAAGGAAAACGATCGTTATATATAATTGGCCAACACCACCTTCGTTAATATTGGTTGAAACGGAAGGGAATCTACTTTATAGGTTTGTCTCTACCAGCTTAAACAAACTTGAAGTTCTAGTTCCATCTGGAGAGTTCTAGTTTGTGTTTATTATTCATTTATATGCTTGCTCTTTTGGGACCTTTGATGCATCGTTATATTTTTCAATTCCCAGTATGGATTTTTTCAACATTATAGTCGGCAGTTCTTCTGATTTTTTTTTTTTTTTTTTTTTTTTTTTTTGAAAAATATCATTATTGTTACCTTGAGGCTGAAGGTGTAGAGGACCATGGCGTCGACGGTGGTCACGTTGAGGTGCAGCGGCGGGATGCGCTGCTGGTGCAGCCCGGCGACGAGTTTCAGGAGCTGCTTGGGCTGCCGGCGTGCCAGCACCTTGAGGCTGGCGTGGCCTTCCACCATCGTCACCTCGATGTCCGCGACCGCCGCCGCCGCTGGGCGCCGGCCGGCCTCCGCAGATCCCGCTGATGCGACCGTGGCGTCGCTGCCGCAGTTTGCTCCGTCGCTCGCGTTCCCTGAGCAGCCACCATGGGCTGAGGTGGTGATGGTGGTGGAGTACTGTGGGAAGCTGAAGAAGCCGGCGAACGGGGAGGAGACGCTGCCGCCGGCGTCCGTGCCGCTGCTGCCGCTTGCCCCACGGCTCTTGATGTTCTTTTGGACCTCCAGCGATTG
The DNA here is from genome assembly GCA_015847255.1 of Hyparrhenia diplandra. Taxonomy (NCBI): domain Eukaryota; kingdom Viridiplantae; phylum Streptophyta; class Magnoliopsida; order Poales; family Poaceae; genus Hyparrhenia; species Hyparrhenia diplandra. The sequence goes on from JADLZK010010979.1 coordinate 125,101, forward strand.
GAGCAGTTGCTCCAGCTCCCTCACGTAGTTGATTGCGCCACCGACGATGGATGCTTGGTCACCCTGCGTATGTACATATACAAAGATGAAATTAAAATACAGCAGTTATCACATTGCCAAACATAGCAACCAACTAGTAGGAGCTAGTACGTAGAACTCAAGCAAAATTTAATAGCCAAAATTCACTGTTTAGCCATCTTGTAAACTAGAAAAACAACTCAATAAAAGAGAAGATTTCCACAGTAGTCTTGCTATTTTCTAAAGTTATCAAAAGGCTAGAGTTGATTGACTATATATATGATCATTGAGATTCCAGGAAAACATGTTTGCTATTTTACATAACCATATACCTGTTCAATTTTTTCTCCTAAAACCAAGGATAGCACATCTATTTGAGTTGCTCTACTTAAACAGTCATAAGTAAACTGCACTGTACGTACATACCCTGTGCGCGTAGGACGGCGGCATGAGGGAGCGGAGCACGGCAAGGTACTCGTTCATCTGGCGGCGTCGGTTGCGCTCGACGGCAATGTGGGTCATCCGCTGGCTCTCGATCTCCTCCTTGTTCTTGACGACCTTGGTGCGTCTCCGCTTCCTCCTCCCAGCTACAGCGGCGGCTGCCGCCTGCTCAGGCGCCGCTGCAGCCTTGCTGCTGCTGCCGTGGTCCGTGGAGGCGTCGGAGGACTGGTCCAGGGACAGCGCCTCCCAGTCCCAGCAGTTGTCGTCCCCCACGCCCACGGTGGGCGCGGCGGCCCAGCTGGCGTCGAGGTCGTGGTCCCACTCCCCCGCCGCCGCGCCGCAGAGATCGCCAAACCCTCCTCCTCCTCCTCCTCCCTGCAGCTGCAGGTCACATGACCATGGCAACGCGAACGGCGAGCCGAAGTGGCCTGCTGCCTGGAGCTGGGAGAACACCACGGCCTCCAGCGCCATTGCTGCTGCTGCTAGTGCTACCCACAAATGGACGCCGAAACGGACGGACAAGGCCGCGCCGGCTGGTGTGCTCGTGTGATGGACGGACGGACGGCTGTTGTTAGAGCGGCAGGCTCACCGTCACCGGCGTGTGGTGTGAGGAGGGAAGGAGGCGTGTGCCCGGGTGGTCGCTTTATAAGGCTGGGTGGGCTCGTGGGAAAGGTGAGCGAGGCGGACACGTACGCGGCACCGTGGCGGGCACCGTCGCGCGACGAGCTTTTGTGCGTAGGGGGATGGACGGCCGACGAGACGACGGGGCAATGCAATAATTTTTCATTCCATAGCGACGCAACGCAATGCGCCAATGGACGTGGGGGCTGAGCTGTGTGCCTGCGTTGCGGGTGGTTTTGTTCGTTGCCGGAACAGCCGGGCCCCGCCAGGTGCAGGTGAGCCGCGGCAGCTCGCGGCGCTGGGGGTGGGAATGGGATTGGGGAACTCGGGTGTTTCGGGGGTGTTATTTGGAAAAGCACCGTACGGACGAGCGAGGGTTTGTTAATAGATGAAGACCGTACGAGGGAGTGTATAAATTACTGAGGTGTGGTCAAAGCGGGTTCGCGGATCGAGAGATTCTGCGAGCACGGTGGCCGGAGCGGTGGCATTGCCACCAATCCACCATGGCCATGGGATTGAGAGCCAGCTGCGGAGGCGGCCTGAGCTGGCTCGCAGCGGCAGCCCCGCGCGGGCGATCGTCGTCTGTCTCTGTGTGTCCGTGTCTGCCTCTGCCCAACCCGGCTCCGCCGTGTCTGGAGTCTGGGCCTCTACTATTCGTCCGTCTCCTTCACAGCTCCGAGGCCATGCATGTGATCATCTTCCACCTCACAAGAGGTTTAGTTTTTTTTATGCCTCACAAGAGGTTTAGTTACTGATGACTGCTGCGTTGAGTATAAACTATTGTTGACGTCTCGATCTTTCCTGCCGTTGTTCCTGCAAAGCCTCGACTATGATCATATGCACGCGTGTTACTCCCTCCCCTAACCACCTCCGATTCTAAGATCAAGAAACACATTTAGTTCTCTCTCTGTCCACACTAGTACATGTAGACACTACTACATAAACGATTAACCGTGGCGGACAAAAAACATTTTCCGTGGCGGGCATTTTGTCCGCCACGGACCAAGGGTCACAGAAAATCGGCCATTTTCCATGGCGGACAAAATGCCCGCCATGGTTAATAATAAAAAAATAATAAAAAAAAAAAAAATCCAAATCGAAACCCTAACGGGCCCGCCGCCGGGGCCCGTTAGGTTTCGGGATGCCGCCGTGCTCGGAGCTCATGCCGCCGTGCTCGAGGCCTCCGTCCTCGAGGTAGAGCGCGACGCCGTAGAGAGCTCGAGGAGGAGGTCCGCCCGCGCCTCGACTTGCCGGCGAAGCGCCGCTCGCGCCTCCATGACGAGCGCCGTCGATGCGCGGGAGGAGGAAGGGGGGGGGCGCCGGAGTTGGGGAGGAAGGGGACCGGCGTCCGAGTTGGGGAGGAAGGGGACCGGCGTCGGGGGGGGAGGAGGCCGCTCCGGGCCGCGGATCCGGCGCGCGAGGAGGCCGCCGGCGGCGCTGGGGAGGCGCGGTCGGGGAGGCCGCCCGCTCCTCGTCCAGCCGCCCGCCCGGGGAGGGCTGCGGACCCAAGGCCGGGGAGGGCTCGTCACCGTGCGCCCGGCCGCCGTGCCGTGGGGAGAGGAGGGTGCCGGGTGAGGGAGAGGGGCCCGGGTGGGAGAGACCGGGTGAGGGAGAGAGACCCGGATCGAGGAGGTGAGGGAGAGGAAGCGTGTGAGTGAGAAACCCTAAGTGTTGTATATATATGTGGCCTCTGAAATGGGCTTTTGGGCTGCTAGAACTGGGCCTGATTTACTGTGACAGGCAAATTATAAAAACCGCCACGGTTAATCGATTAACCGTGGCGGGGCGGTTATTTTTAAATGCCCGCCACGGTTAATCGATTAACCGTGGCGGTTTTCCCCGGCCGGTGTCGCCCAGTTAAGTATTTTCCGTGGCGGTTTTCTAAATGCCCGTCCACGAAAAATAAAAATTAAACATCATGCAAGTTCAATTCTGTAGTAGTGAGAGAGAGAGGGGGTACGCCCTGATATGAATAAAAAATAGTTACGCCTTTACCTTATATCTAGGATGGAGGGTGTATTATAAAACATGTTAGCATCGAACGCTCGTTGTTATAAGTCCGATGAACACGGACCATGAGTTGGATCAAAGACTGGATAATAAACTAAGTATCACTATTATCTCAAATTTTCATCATATATGTATACACTGATTTTAACATAGCCAGACAAGTCTTTTACACACTCAAGTGAGTGGAGGGACACGCACATCGTTTGAAAGAGAGTGAAGGACAATTTTTTTTTCTCGACCGGGCCATTCACCCGTTTTTTCATTAAGAGGACAATAATTTTGTGCTAGAAATGTTTACACTTCAAAATATTAGAAAAATTATACTATATCAACATAGGAGTACAAACATTTGCGGGCCATGGATAACGGTTGCATCCGTAACTATTCACTTGTTATTGTCTTTTCAGTTTATGTACTCCTCACATCCTTATTTTAAAAACCTATAATTTTGTGTAAACCTAGAGGACCACGTGTTTTCACCATTACTATTTTTGTTTGATTAAAAAACAATTTAGGGGTTTTTTTTTTATAAACGAGGTCATTTTTTTAGTACTAGCACGAGAGCACCGACACACATCTCCCAAATTCAAGAACACAGGGTACAGAAGATTCAGTTTTGTACAACGAAGGGCCGAAGAACGGCATTTTCTTCTATCGAAAGATCCATTACCGGCTTCCGTTGATAAGATTGAAGGAAGTTAATTGCAAGAGCTTGGCACATGCGGCCAATTTTGCAGACTCACAAATGAAGTGATGCTGCGCCACCCCTTGATCCCAAGAACACGACGTACGCTGTACATGTAGTACACGACGTTTTCACGCACAGCGCTCACCCTCAACTTGCTCCCCGTAATGTACAGCGAGCAGAAATTGCCGTGTCAGTAACAGAAAAAGGAAAGTGAAAGGTGCATGCATAAAGTTTCTCTGACTGACCGAATCTGGCTGTCACTTTTGATCTCTTCTTTTCTCTCTCTGTCTAGTCCAGATGAGTAGAAAAATTGCTCTTTTTTGCTTTTCTCTCTCGTTTCAGATCTTCAGGAAAAGTTGATGTTTCATGAACCTAGTTACCATAGATCGTACTTGATATAGTATAGTATATAGTAGGAGTACTACTACTTTTGCATTGGCCCGGCTGCACTCGTAAACACAAATCTACCATTGAGATGTCTGAACTGCACTTTTTGAAGAAAGTGTCATGCATGCACGGACAGAAAAAACAGGTTTGAGACCGAACATCTCGTTTTTCTGCACATAAAATACTAGAACAATGTGTACTTGTTTCTGTTGTTTCTGAATAATGGTAGAAAGACGGGGCACAACAGCCATTGTGGAGTGCTCCCAAGAAAATTGCTGAAAAGGTGCCTCAATCATTAAACTTAGTCTGTCTAATACACTCCATGAAAGACAACTACTTGAAACTGTTCCTGACGTGTGTTCTGGGGAATAAGAACAAATGTTCCCTGCAATCTGTTAATTGTTGATGTGCACACGTTAGATCCAGTCCAAGGGAGAACTGAAACCGCTCACCGGAAATATTTCCCACATGCCATTGAAACCGTGGGCAGAACACTGGATTGTCGCAACGCATTTGTTCTTTCTTCAGGTCCCGAGAGAAAATAGTTTTGACACCTAGTAGTAGTATTTTTCTTATTTCTTAATCTGCCATTTGCACGCGACGATTCTAATAACTAATAACCCTACTACTGCTAGTACGTTCCCCAAACAATTCTTCGGTTTTCGTCCATTTGTGGGTGCAGATGTGGTGAGGCAAAAGCAAGATGATAAGAAAATACTGTGACGTACACTTCACTTTGTGATGAGGTGTTTAACTCTCGTATTACATGGTGTTGTCGTCTGGAGGTGCTAATGGTCATGTTTGGATGCTCGTCCAAGGAGAATCTCTACAGATGGAGACTGAAATGCTTGTATTACTAAAATTGTACGGACATTAATAACTCTACCACTTGTTAATTCTAGCTTCATTTTCCCTGAGATGTCATTGCTTTTGGCTGGACAGACTGTCAGTTTGGCAATACATGTTAGCTGTGTATTGCTATGTCGCTTTTCATGCTCTGATCGAGGCCAAACTAATTTCTTTTCTTGGCTTTATATATATTCCATCCATTGACAGAACCACATCATTCATATGTTTCGAGTGAAAAAAGAAATCTCCCACATCTCTGTTGTATAACTGCCTTGCATTGTTGTGTGTGTATGTGTTGGGGCGGGGGGTTGCGTGTCGTAGTCAGATTTCAGATTTAACCGAAATTCAGTTTGAACTAAGCATATGTCGCAAACAAATAATATACAATAGCTTTATTGTACGTGTGGTGACCGGGCTACATACTAGCCTGTGGAGAGCTAGAAATTGAATTTATGTGGTCGTTTGTGAATGTGACATCAATCACCAACGGTCTCGTTGCATGCCTAATTTTTTGTCTGGAGATACATACGTACTATATGGGGATCAGAAGTCAGGTCGAAATGCATTTTTCCATGCATAACAAATCCAGAAGGAAATGATCGATGCTATGAGAAAAAGAAGTACTCCCTACGTCCTTGCCTCTGCACTCATATGCTATATGCTTGAAGGTCTGGGATTATATTGCATAGTGAAATTTAATTAAAACTCAATTAGAACCGAGCATAACCACATGATCGGATACGAGCCATGAAGTCAGGAATCATTTATGATATGCAAGAATGTATCCTCTTTCAAATGAATTTCCCCGACATCAATAATCTAGATGGTGGTTAGTTGTACTGTTAGGTTTAGTCTAGTTCAAACTAAGATGCCACGTCACAATGCTACGCGAAAAATCCTAGTGCTCCAATTGATTAGCAAATTACGTTGCTTGTGTCGTTCTGATATACTATTATTACACATTATCGTATTAGCAATGGTGCAACTAGGTCTTGTTAGATCCATTAGTTCCTAATAGCTAGCAAGCTAAAGTTCATAGCTAATATTAGCTGCTACATACAAGCTAGTTTTGTTCAGCTAGTTAAATCGATGTTAGTATTTGCTATTAAGCTAACAATTAGTCACTTAACTCTATGCATCCAAGCATGGCCTAAAATTCATGCCTTCAAGGCCATACTAATTCCTTTTCCTTGGTGCACTAGGTTTTCATGGGAGTAGAACTAGTCATATGTTTGCCATTTATTAAGTTTGGACAGAATCATCACTCATGTTTTGCGAGATGTAATTTCTTAGCTATTTTGCAGAACTAGAGTCTTAATCAGGTTCTGTTTGGTATGGGCCTAGCTCTGGCTCTAGCAGCAACTTTCGTAGAAGACCCAGAGGAGCCACACCAAACACCCTAGGAGGAAGAGGCATTTTTGGTGTACAAAGGAGCCATAATCGTTTTTTTTTTTTTACAGAGAAGGGAGGTCCAATTTGTGACTCCCCCTTCGTTTCTGGCTCTTCCGGATGAGCACCTTGAGAAATAACCATGCAAAATAGACACTTAGGTTGATTGTTATATGGTGATCGGATCGACCTAGCATGTGCAGAATTTGTGGTCCTTTTCATTACTGTGAAATCAATCACCAATGATCTCACTGCGCACGCCTAATTTCGGCAGAAGGTATGAATCAAGAAGTAAGGAATCATGGTATAAAAGCTTGCGTACGTGTCTACAAATGCATTAGCAATAATAATCGAGGAGGTTAGTGGTACTAATTTTGGTCCAATCTAGTCTAACATGTTGAGTAATTAAATTATGCTACTATAATCCTAAACTATAATCCTAGCACTCCAGTTGCCACATCATTAGCTTAATCATGTGTGTTAATGCTTGGTGGCGTATGAATAAAGATATAACCATCGAGACAAACTAATTTCTTCCCTCAGTGTATTGAGTTATTATTATTCTTTTAAACAACGGAACACTAAGTTATACAATAAAAGATTGTCATATGTTTTCTCCCATTCCGTCTATGAATAAAATCATGACTTCTTAATAGTGTAAGTTATTAGGGGTCATATGCTTGTAGTTATATTTGATACTTGACACTGAAATTCATTCAGAGTTGTGCATACCAAGTACGAAGTCACATATAATGAATATCCAGTGGCTTGATTATCACGGTGACCAAATCGGACTAGCATGTGCATAATCTAAGTGGTCCTTCGCGAATGTAACATCAATTATCGCCTAATCTTCTCAGAAGAAGATACGTATTGTACGAACCAAGAAGTATGGAATCATGGTATGCAAACAAGTGTTATCTTAAAGATGTATTTCGCCCATAACAAGAATAATCTAGGAGGTTAGTAGTACTAATTTAGATTACTCTCTACTGCTAACTAACATGCCACGTCGATTATACGAGGCTATGTGATAAAACAAGTACACCCTATGCTCTACTTGTCATGTTACACTAATCGTGTGTGGTTCTAGTGTGTTCCTGTCACGTATCAGTGAAGATACTACCATGGAGATACACACGCACCACCATCATGTCAATTTGTCAGCTAAATAAATCAGTGTTGGTATTTCTTTAAGCAATAATTAAAAAAACCTTGACCTGGGGGGACGACGCCCCACCGGTATTTCATTAAGAAGATGACCGTCTCACCGGATCAAGGAAAATCCCCCGAACCCCAGCCCCCGCCCTACGACATGGGAGTCCGCTTTCCCGTGAGATGGGTTTTAAGCAATAATTAAACAAACCCGTTTCTTGTTTCTTCTTGATCGGCCAGCATCACGAAAGAATGGCCACAGAAGCAACGAGAAGGCATATGCACAAATGCACCTTGTTGTTTGGCACGTACATAGAGAAGGTCAACAATTCCGTCGTGCAGCTCCTACAACATAGGTAGCCATCTAACTGTGCTAATAAACGCAATTCTCGGCGATCTTGTTCCCATCTTGTTCATGGCTTCATCTTGTACCAAATAAAACCATGCCAAAACAAGGATCACATATTCGTCTTGGCACTTGGCAGAGCATTTTTCTTCCATTTATTTCAACATGAAAACCGCATATACCTACCGCCTGAGCCACACATTATCGCTGGCCGTACGACGTGTGCAAACAAGCTTCTAGTCAGTGCAAATCCTGAGAGATCTCCATGTGGGAATTAATTTGGATGGATAGGGTAGGTAATGGGATTTGATTTGCTGAAAAAAAATGATGTCAAGTGTGAAATGCAAAGTTTGGAAGCATTGCTAACCTCTGCCGTCTTTGCTCTGCTCTAGTCAGTGCGTCCTACTCCCGGGTCCTACGCACGCGTAATATATAAACAAAATGCACTTGGGCAGTGATGTGTGTTTATCTGGACAGTGCCTTTGCTGCTGCTAGTTTATTACAACCATGTCCTTTTTCACCGATCTCCAAACCCATGTTTAATGCAAATTGCCAGAATGATGCTTCACTAGACATACGTTTGCTTGCTCGTTTAATTTCAAAGATTCCTCTTCCAGTACCTTTCATCTGGAAGACGGTCGACCCCTAGAGGTATATATGGTGCTAGCTCTGTTGCGAGATTGACAAGACTAATTGCTTTTTAAAAGTACGACAACTGCAAGTATATTAATTTTAGATCACGGCAAAAAAAAAAGAATGTACTACTCTCTAATGGCTGCATTTTCCCCTTCTTTTGGAGTGAGTGCTATGGTTGTGCTACAGGCACCACAAATCTTAGAATAAACACCATACGTTAGAGCATTCCCAAGAATTAATACTCTAAACACTATCCTATAGTTGCCAAACTACCTTTGAAAAAACACACACAAAAAAACATTTTGGTGAAATCATGATTTACTTTTCAGTGGCATATCTCAAAAGAGAGTAACAGGAGAACCTTCGTCCAACAGAAGGAAAGCATACAATTAAGACAAATTACGGGTCGATGGCCCTATTTGCAAGAGTTCCAAATTCTTAAAAACCATTTTCCCTTTAGTTTCTGAAATCTGGATTCTGGTGTTTGGATTCTCCAATTGTTATGAATTTGACTTCGTTTATTGCTATATGAGTCATAATAAACAGACCAAAGCTTGGTATCAACGGCTTCTCCTGGTTTTTTAAGAATCTAGTAAAAATTGGGAGAAAAAATTGGCCTTTTGGGATCCCACCTAGTTTCCAAAAAAAAACAGATCCTTAAAAACCGGCAAAAACTGGAGGGATCCAAACATGACCTATGCATGGATGGGATCAACCATACTTGGCATGTTTGCTTCGCGTTTTCGTCTATCTTCGTGTGCTTCAAGGCCCAATCTCTGGCATTGCTTAATTGTATCATATAAACAGTCCTAATGCATATAAGCCTATTTTTGTGCAATCTAACGACCTGTTCCATAAAATACATGAAGATGTATCAAACGGCTAATATGTTAGTGTTAAATTCCATACATTTCTCCATAAAATCATGAAATAAATATATATCATGATATGAAAAATGTCACTATAAATAGTGCCAATAGAACTACACCTTTCTAAGAAATCATCTGGACAACTTTCTGGGTTGAAATTTATTATTTTTATATCCCACAAACGAAAGTCGAGTTTGGGCAAGATATTTTACAAGATTGTGTATGATCATATCATCTACATGTGTGATTTTTTTTTATTGAATTTTTGCGGTTTGCATGGGTTTTTTGAAGGTTGTGGTTTTCACCAAATATATATGTTTCCTAGTTTATTTATCCACATATATATACATGTCACAGTTTTCTAACGTATATAGGCAGCGACACATAGTGTCGTGGCACACATGATGGACACTATATTGTGTAGAACTGCGAAGTGCTATAGGTAGAGAGATGGAAATTTTTTTGCCTTCATACTAGCATGCATGCATGCCAGCTAACCAATCCAAAACAACCTTGTTGTTGAGTCATGCAACGGACAAACTCGATTGATCTATCACTTCCTCTGAAAGTCTGAATGGAGCACTACTGTATAACAAACTGCATCCAGGTATCCGAGCAATGCATAGGCGGCTTTTGTTAACTACTAGACCGTACACTGTACACTAGAACCTATGTCGGCACGGGAATCCTGTCTGTCCCTCGCTGCAGACATGCACAATCACAACGTTTTTTTTTTTTTGAAACTAATCACAACGCAATTTTGTCTTGGCATAAACAGAAGGGGGTTGTGTTGTTAATTAGTACTTAGTAGTATTATGTCGAAATTGAGGCCTGACCTACCTAGTCGTCGCCTAGCCAATGTGCGTCGAACCTGCACTGTCCCGCATGTGTGCGCAGCAGCGCATATATGCCCCCCTGCCTCCTAGGACATTAATTCTCTAGGTTATATATGTGTCATGTTTGCGGCTGAGCTTAAATCACATGATGATTAATCCGTTTAGACGGCGTTGGTGCATAGTAGTGCATATATGGACACATTTTGGCCCTGCATATAGCTATAGCTCTAGTTTGTCACTACTGCCTCCCCATGAGCATAACAGATATATTTGTTGGGTGTTTTTATTCATTTTTGCAAACTAAATTATTTTAACATACATACAAACTGCATTTTAGAACTAGGAATTGTGTACCAATCAACATGTTGCACTACTATAGAAATAATTTCTAGGGAAATCTATGTACAATCGCAATTTCTATAAAATAAATCAAATTTCTAGAACAGTGCCAGGGGCCATGTTTAGTTCCCCGAAAAGTGATCCCAAAAAGTGCTTCTGAAGACCTGGTCACATCGAATCTCTTTGTCGCATCGTAGAAAGCATTAAATGTAGATAAAAAAACAAATAGCACAGTTTGGCTGAAAAGACGAGACGAATCTTTTGAGCCTAGTTAGTCCACCATAGGACAATAATTATCAAATACAAACGAAAAAGTGCTAAAGTAGCCCAACCCAAAAATATTTCGCCAACTAAACACAGATGTTGTTCCCAGGCACCTTTACAATTATACAGATGATTTTTAGGGAAGCTAGGACATTAAATCTCTATGTTTGTGGCTGAGGTTAAATTACATGATGGTTCTGTTTAGATGGTGTTGGTGTGTAAGAATATGGAGACACTTTGGTCTAGTTTGTCACTGCTAGCTCCATGCATGGGCATATAACAGAGGCATTTGTTGCGCGGGTGTTTATTTAATTTTGTTTGTAAGCAAATTATTTTTTCACACAAACTATAAAACAGAGCTTGCATTTTAGAACTACGTACAACTCAGGCAAGTGCCTGGTTTCGAAAAAAAAAAAGGAACTACGTACAACTGTGTGTCAAACAGTCATATCGTTTTGGAAAAGTAATTCAAGGGACAATCACTTTCCCGTTGAAACAGTAATAGTACTAACGATCATCGTCAACAGCAGGTAGCCTAACCGTGGCAAATTAAACAATAGCACACATAATTGTTATCCGCATATTCTGTGGGCTCTGGCTTCTATCAATATATACGATGGCAATGGTCACGTCGAGCAGCAACCACAAGCCACATAGGAGTAATACACAATCGATCTAGAGATCTGATTTTTGGAGCTAGCTATAGAGCTGGTTTTAAATCTTTGCAATTTTACATGGGACTTGCCTACTCCATACTCCGGTATTCTTCTAAGTCCTGACATCCGCCAAATAAAAAAAGGGTGCACATCCGTTTCTGGTTTGCAAACTTCGAGTGTGAGGGTTCATGATTTCACCTGGTTCTTGATATCAACCAGATGGAATCGAATGTTCTCAAGAGCAATCATATTGGAAAAAAGAAACATAAGTTCATGTAGGCTTTTCCCCATCGCCCAATTTTAAATATGGTCAATTTATATACCTTAATTTAAACTCAACTTATACTAGAGTTTGTTGTAAAAAAAACTTATACTATGTTCAGGTGATTAGTTTAGTGAGAAAAATAAAATCATCCTGAGTTGTGAATTGTGACAAAGCAGACATCTTTTTCATATAAAATCTATTATCAGAAAAAAAAAAAAAAAGAGACAGGGTCACCTTCCTGATGTACTAACAGTATTACGAGTAGGAGTACTAGCGATCAACACCTATAACGTGACAAATAGCAGCAGCAGCAGAACTTGGTTCAATAATTCCCCTATAAGAGAGGACAAGAAAAGCGGAAGGCCCGCTCCCCTTCCCCGAGCGCCCGCTCGCGGCGACTCGGGGCGCCCCCACCGCGCCCGCCGGGAGCCCCTCCCCTGCTCTCCCAGGCCGCCGTCGTCGCCCTTTGCTCGCGGCGGCGGCGGCGGCCCCCAGCGGCGACCCCATAAGGTCGGATCCCGCCCGCGTCCTCCACTGCATCCCCCCTCCCGCGCGCTCCTCGATCCCCCCCCTCCACCGACTCCTCTCCGGCGAGCAAGGCGGAGGGGGAGGCCGGCCGCCGGATCCGACCCCGGTGGCGGGCTGGATCTCGACCCGGCGCAGCTCCCCACCTCCCACCCTCCCTTTCCGTCGCCGGCGCCCAGCGGCGGCGGCCACGGCGGCAACGCCCGGCGTCGGGTTGGCGCGTGGCAGCGGTTCGACCTCTGGCTCGGTCCGGCGATGGCCGCGTCCCCCACACCCGCATGGCGGCTTGCCGGCGATTGGGTGCCGGGCTCGGCGACCCGGTGGATCGGGCCCTCGGGCCCCTGGATCTGGCGCGCCGGCCGACCTCCTCTCCCGCACCTAGCAGCGGCGGCGTCGACCGGGCTGGCTGTGCACTGCGACGGCGGGCGGCTGTCCTTCATCGTCTTGAAGGGCTTGGGCGCGATTGGCGGGGGCTGGGCGGTTTGGGGTGAGTGGCGGTTTGGGCGGCGTGGCCGGTTGCTCTCGTCGTCTTGCACCGTGGTGGTGTGGGCGGCGGACTGGCGATGCGTCGGCCGGACGCCATGGTGGCGTGGTTGGCGGCGTTCGTTCGTCCCTTGGTGACTTCGTGCATGGAGCTCGGGCGAAAGCCCGGCGGACGCGGTCGGGCGGGGCGGCGGTGACGCCTTTTGGCGTCTCACCCTTCTTGAAGGCGTCGTCTTCGAAGTTTCATGTCCTCGTCATCGGCGCCGGTGTGAAGTTTATCTATGGCGCGCTGCCCCCCTCCAACGTGGTCTCACTGGTCGCCTCGCTCTCTTCTGCCGCCTTTATGTGCTTCACGTTCCGACTCTCGTAGGTTTGTCTAGCTAGTGGATGTTCAATCATCGTCGCGGTCGTTCCTATTGAGTTGCATGCACCAATCAGTTCAACCCAAAAGCTTAGGCGATAGGGAGAGGTGGACAATTCACTTATATTCCAACACTCCCCCCCTCACGTCGAGGCTCCGTGAGAGATCTCGGCGACGGGCGAGCCTCGGATGTGGAATGAGAGCGAGCAACAATTATTTTATTTAATTGCGCTAACCGAGGATTCGAACTCGAGACCTCGGCTTTGATACCATATTGAGTTGCATGCACCAACCAGTTCAACCCAAAAGCTTAAGGCGATAGGGAGAGGTGGACAATTCACTTATATTCCAACAGTTCCGGCAGATGCTTTCTTTGCCGAGGTGCTCTTCTAAGTTCCGGTGGATGCTTTGCCACCAAGTTCGTGTCGTCGGCCTCCTCTCGGGCGGCTTCTCGAGCTGCCGGGAGTGTTGGATATTGGTTCGTTGGCGGATGCTTTGCCGCCCTTGTTCGTTGACGGATGCTTTGCCGTCGGGATTTCTAGCGGATGCTTTGCCGCTATTGCTGTTTTGTCTTTGGCTCCATCCACTCCGGCTACCTAGGTGTTGCGTCATCTTTTATTTTAGGCCTAGCTTGCGAGGTGTTAGGCGGAGGGTCCCTCGCCCTCGTTTTCTTGCTTTGTGTTTCGGGGTTGCGTTGGTAATCCTTGGATTCTTTGCAAACTCTGTTGTATCAACTATGTGTAGGTCTATTGACCATTCCCTCCTCGCTTAATAAAAAACGGGCTATATCCCCGATCTCGAAAAAAAAAATAGCAGCAGCAGCAGCAGCAGACGGTAGCGTCTGGCCACGCCGTGCACGGAGCAGTCCGGGCAACAGACGCGAGCTCGTGCACGCTGGCCCTACCGCACCAGCAATCACCAATTCACCATTGGCTGCCGCGCCCCTTTTTCCGCGCAACTGCGACGTGAAGTCGCGTCGTGTCTGCCGCAACGCTGGGCGCTGGAGTTCCTGTTGCAGCGGGCACTAGCAGACACCGGCAGTGCCCCCGCCCCCGCCCCCGCCTCCGTCGCCAGTCGCCACTACGGCTGGACACCCCGTCCGTGCGAGTGGCAGTCCCGTCCCTGCCCCTGGTTATGCGATGTCACGCGCCCGGCGAACCGTTCGGACGGCACGTGCAGTACTATGTAATCCCATGTCATACAGTACATCGCGGGGCAGGCGGCGCGCGCCCGCCCGCGTACATGCATGAATGCCGCCCCGGCTCGGCTGGTGGCCTGGCGTTCGGTGTACCGTCCGCCGCAGACACCACCACTCGTCACAGCGCCTGGTTTTGCGATGGCGCCCGAGGTTTTTCGTTTCGTCGTGGCAGTCGGCAGCAGCAACGGGCCGGGTCGGGCGTGGGGCAATGCAAGCTCGACGTGTAGACGTGGAGGAGGACCCCGATCGAGCCCCGGCCGGCGACAGGACGGGAAAGGGAAGCGACGGCCAATGGATCCTGCCGCTGCTAGCACAGCGCGGCGGCTACCATTTCCCAGGTCCAGACCAGACGTCCAGTCACGCACGGCAGGGGTGCCCCGCCGGCCGTCAAATTCGAATCATGAGGCCGCGGATCGACGATCGGCTCGGCGCAATCATGCCTGCCATCGTTGCGTAGCACCTACTACCACTACCGCGCCTCGCCGCCTGGCCGGGGTCACATTCCTTCTTGCACACTGGCTGGCGTATTGCCCACCCTATCGATCATATGGATGGCCGGAAGGACGACGAGCCAGCTGGGTTAATTCCAAACATGTCTGTGTTGTTATTACGTGTACCGTAGCAGCTAGGCACTTGTGCAGTCGCGCGCGCCTGTCACTTCATCAGCGACTATTGTGATTCACTCACTCAGCTGGCCGCTGGAACCGATCGTAGTCGTTGTAACATGATGGCCGGGGCGGCCGATCGGCGCGCCGCTGGACGGTCGGCTGGACCCTCGCCCTAGGCTGGGGCTTTGTGATTCCATTCCATATGCGCGCGCGCGTACCACGGCGGTAATGATGCGCGCGGCGGCGAGATTGTTTCGCCGTGCAGTGCTGCTCGTGATATACAATATTCCAGTTGTTCCTCTGACTGCCTATTCTGGCACGGATCGAGATATTCGATTCCGGCCGTGCCATGGCATTGCACTGTGCATTCCGAGGGAATGACGATGCTCTCTCTGCCAGTCTGCCCTGTCCTTCCACTGACAGGTGTGTACGTTTCGGAGGCGTTGAGAGAACGAGAGTCACTAAAACCAAATCAATTTTACATTACAAAGGAATCCGTATTTGAAACCGGATCATAGTTTGATATATTCGTATAGACCGTCTAGGTTATAGTTATTGGCTGGAGTTATACTACTGACATGAATCTTCGTGTTGAGAATCGATGGTCTGTGTTGATTAAACTGATTCTCACCTACTCAAGTCTAATATGAGAAGGAGAAATGGAACTCCACACACGCATTTGCTCGCTTTGGTCTGAAATTGGTTCACTCCACCTGAATTGTACTCCCTCCTTTACACTTCATGACTGGACCTTTAAGATTTATTAGGAATTCTGAATTTGTTGTTGGGCCAAGCCCATATAAAAGATACAAATTCGAACATCCTATTCCCCAGCTCGCTCAATCTCTAATATGTTGCCAAATCTCTAGGCAATGCAGTGCGCAAAAGTCGTTTTTAGGATCCCGGTTTGCACAATACACATATTAGGTTGGAAAAAGTATATATAACCCCCTCAACTATTGAGGGTGGAATACTTCACCCCAAACTATAAAAACCGGTTATTCTACCCCCTAAACTTTGAAAGCTGGTCAAACAACCCCTAAAAAGAGGTTTTGGATGGTGGTTTTATTTTTTTTCTTTTTATTTACTTTTATCTGAATCTTTGAATAATCATAATAAATTACTAAAAAATCATAAAATGAAAAATCTAATTTCGTTAGACTCTATATAAGTAGATCTACACAGTGAACATATAATATGGTATACTTTATTACAATTTTTTGTTATATCTTTAGATCTATGTTTTTCTATAATTAATTCACAGCTGCAATTCATATGGTCCAATTGTAATGAAATTTTCATGGTGCGCTAATTATTGTATGCTTGAACTATTAAAACTTACATACTCATTGGATAAGTATAACTTAGTTAATAAGCATAAACCTAAATAAATCTATAAGTAAGTTATACATGATCCAATGAGTATGAAATTTTTGCTACAATTCAAGCATACAATAATTAGGCCACCAAAAAATTCCACCACAATTGGATCTTAGAAACTATAACTATGAATTAATTATAGAAAATCATAGATCTAAAACTATAGCAAAAACTTTATACTAAAGCATAACATATTATATGTTGATCGTAGATCTACTCAACAGAATCCAACAAAATTGGATTTCCATTTTATGATTTTTTCTGTGATTTACTATGATTATCACAGATTCAACAAAAATAAACGAAAAAGAAAAAAAATTCAAAACCACAATCCAAAAGTTATTTGACTGGTTTTGAAAGTTTGGGGACAGAATAACCGGTTTTATAGTTTGGGATGAAGTATTCCACCCTTAATAGTTGAGGGGTTATGTAGACTTTTTTCTATTGGGTTGCAAGGTCAATTATTATATATCTTACCATCTGTAAGGATTTTAGCCAGTGTTAGAAGCCAATCGAAGAAGCAATGTTCCCCTTTGCTATATGTGTGCCAAATTGAAGATGGTTTCCAACGAACGTTGGAGTCCTGAGGCTTGTACTGGGCTACTCCACGATATGGCCCGCTTTACTAGTTATTATGGCCCAGATTTGTTTTCCATTTAGATAAAAAGACTGGCCCGGTTCCTAAATAACAAAAGGCCCAAACATGCCAGCCCAGTATGACATTCCAGGGACCAGCGGAGGAAGTCGTTATCAAGTTGCAGCGTAATAACATGAAATGATTACAGGCAGTTCAATTACAGGCTCCTAGGTATAGCCTATAGCGTCCTCTCTCAAAAAAAAAAAAAAAAAAAAAAAAAAAAAAAGGTATAGCCTATAGCGTGAGGTACGCAATACGAATTCAATTGACTACAGATTGTCAAAAAGAATCCCAATCGCGAGGGGACTTTGAAGCGTTGAACGATTCAAATGAACAGAGTACGTCATTCTTAAAAAAAAAAAAATTGACTTGAACTGCTCTCGGAGTGGTGTTTGGCAAAACTGGATTTCGGATTTCACGCTGCAATGAAACATCGTAGTCGCAGCTGGACTGTTTCACATGGGGCAGCAAGGCGGTGGCCGGCTGGTGGTCGGAAAGTGATCTGCTCCCCGATGAATCCAACAAACGGTCGCCGTCCAGTCAACCGCTGCCCTGTGTGCGCCCCTGGAGCCTTTCGGTCAGAAGTTCAGTTCGTCGTCGAAGTGGCGGTGGAAAAGAGTAGAAAAAGCTTGCGTCCATTGCAACAGCTAGCGGCTCCGGTGTTATTGGTTCCTTGAGAAGCGCGTTTGCATTGCATCCATCGTCTGCGGACCGTGGTGCGAACTGCAAAGTGGCTGCAGCTGAATCGATGTGGATATGTTCAAGATGAATCGATGACGAGACTTGCATGTATTATCAAATCGCCAACAAACCACAGCCTCATTCGTTCCTTCATGAGCATATCATCATCTGAAATCATGCGCGGCCGTATAGTACGTCACCGCCGAGTTGACCCATTAAACAAGAGCATTATCAGACAAGCAGTTGGGACAAAGTAGCAGGCATGAATCTCGGATGCAGATTGGTGAGCAAAAAGCATTCATCATCAGCACAGCAGCCGGCCACCACCACCGCACGCGCACGGTGGCACGACTGAGCCCGGCCGGTGTGGCCGTGTTGCGTGCCCTGAATCTGAATCCTGACCGGGCGACGACTCGGGCACGCCCGAGTCAGCTCACCGCCACGCGGCCGTCATCTGCTCCGTCGACGTCGAGCGCGCACCCATGTATCCCCCTCTCCCTCTGCCGCCCCGACAGCCACTGACCAGGCGGCCCCGCCCACGCAACACGCACGGCGTGGGCGTCCGTGTCTCGCGTCGCGTGCGTTACGTTACATTGCGCGCCCGCGTAATTACATTTCCGGTTCCTTCAAAACCTCTCTCTCTCTCTTCCCATTCCCCACGGACAAGGCCAGAAGATCTCCGGCGTCCGGTGGCTCCTCGCCGGATCCCGGATCAAGGTCGTAATGGCGCGCCAACGTACCGCGCCACAGCTCGCCGTCCTGTACCTCCTCCTGACTCTATCCACCGCGGCGCGCGACCGACACAGGCTCAGTCGAGCAGCAACGACACCGGGATCACCCACAACTCCAGAACCGCCGTCGGCGGGTTCACGCCGACCACGGTGATCGTGCTCGTGGCCCTCGTCTCCGCCTTCGTCGTCCTCACCCTCTTCTCCATCTACATCAACCGCTGCGCGCCGACCCGTCCTCCGGCGCGCCGCCCGCCGTCCCGTTACGCTCCACCGGATCATCACCATGCCGCCAACGCTGGTGGGGGCGGTGTGGTCGTCCGTCCGAGCGCCGCGCGCGCCGCCGGGCTCGACAGGGAGGTGGTCGAGTCGTTCCCTACCGCGGTGTACGGCGACGTGAAGGCACGCGTGGCGGCTAAGTCTGGCACGGGCACCCCGCTCGAGTGCGCCGTGTGCCTCGCCGCGTTCGAGGACCGCGACGAGCTCCGGGTGCTCCCCGCCTGCTGCCACGTCTTCCACCCGGACTGCATCGACCCCTGGCTCGCCGGCGCCGTCACGTGCCCGCTCTGCCGCGCCGACCTCACCGTCACCGCGCCTTACGCTCCTCCCGCCGCCTCCTCCTCCTCCGAGGGCTGCGACTGCGAGCTGGCGGCGGCGCGCCAGGTGGCGGTGCGTGAAGAGGCTGGGGGGGAGGACGACGAAGAAGAGGAGGACGAGCGAGACGAGGCGCGCCTCGTCGCCGCTTTCACGCCCGAGTCCGTCATCAGCTTGGGCGCGGCGCGACCCCACGAGTTCCACTACCGGCGGACGCAGTCTGCCATGGACGTGCCGGACCGGCACACGCTGCGGCTGCCGGAGCACGTCATGAAGGAGCTGGCCGCGGTCCGCAGGCACCGGCGGGCCGCCAGCCTCGCCGGGTACCCCGACGGCGGCGCGGAGCGGGCGCCCGGATGGCTCGCGTCGTTCTGGCGGTCCGTGTCGTGGCAACGGCCAAGCCGGACGGATCCAGACGCCGTCGTCGACGAGCACGGCGGCAGCAACATGAAGCGCGTCGTCCCGATCACCGGAGCACCGGCAGAAAGTCCCAGCGGGTCTGGGGCTGCTACGGACGGCAAGGAAAAACCTGACCATGACGCGTTAAACCAGGTCTGATCGATTTACATTTTGCCTTCGCGTGCTTGAAAGGACGATGATCGTTGATGATCGCAGGTGCTGCCTGTGCCTCCTGAAAAATTATAGCTTTATCACGTGTCAAAAAATTTCCTGAATATACTAGAATTCCATTCTTTTCCCAAGGAAGAGAGGGTAGGCAGCTGCACCGTTCTTATTGGAATCAGCATGTCGGATGCTATAATTTCATCTTGGTACTATTGTACATAATTTTTTTTTATCTGGATATGAATGCCTACAAAAAATAAAATCTGGATATGAATACCTTAAAAAATTAAGATTATTTTAGCAAGCCATTATGCTCTAGGAGTATGCCATTAACAGTAACTAAGTATAGTGCCCGTGCTAACGCTTACGGCGACAATTCAAGAATGTGCATAAAACAAGAAAAATATCAATTTAATAGAAAAATTTATGTTAACTAACTAACAGGAACTCACAGACGGCTAAAAGAAAAATTATATATATACACATTAGTCCAAAAGTCAAGATTGGCACATCTGCTAGAAAGATCACTTAACTCACAGTTTGCTAAATTTACCAAGTATAACCATATTCTAAATTATTTTTACTAAATTGATCTGTAGTTTCTGGAAAGGGAAAACTGATAGCAGCCACCATATATGATACATCCTCTAGAAATGACCTCGTGGAGGATCCATTTTCCTATCTCGAGCTGAACAACAACATGGCATTCAGATTCCATGAAAAACAACCGTGTGCAGTTCTGACTCCACCAAGACCTGTGAGTAACAGCCACTGTACTAAGGTTAAACCATGAACTCCACCAAGATGGGCTCCCTTGATAGTGATGCGACTCGTTGCTGGCTTGTGTATCTTGTAGACAATTTCACAGGTGTCCAGTGAGCCAGTGGCAACCAATCGATTGTCACGTGACCAAGCCAAGTAGTTTATCCTAGCGGTGTGGTACAACATGTTCTTCAGCTTGATCTGTTCAAGAAAAAAAAGCATATTATGGTTACTGCAACCCAAAATATTAAGTGGAAAATAAGTCAGCCGAGCACATTTCATGTAAAAAAGTAAAAGACATTGCTCAACTGAAACAGGCTGACTGAAGTTTACAGAGAAAATCATATAGGGGGCACCTAACGTTGGAACTCTCTTTAGATTAAGGGAAATATATTTTCAGCAATGTAATTTGCAACAGACCGGGCATTAAATGGTTTTATTACTGATATATCAATTAGTAGGAAGGAAATTCGGAGCTATAACAATTTAACTGAAGCTTTGGGAAAGTTGTGACTAAATTTTTAGGTTATTGCAAATATAGCGCTACAATATAATCTGTCACACCTGCTTTGTGGATCGATCTAGCACTGCTCGAGGATCGATCCAGCATGCCAGAGGGTCACACTGCCGCCGCTGCCAAGGTCACCATCGATGCACAGGGACTGTGCCGCTCCTAATGGATTTATAGATGGCAATCCCTACACTGATCCACCATCTGATAATCAGATCCTCTTTGTCAACTGCTCCATGTACCTGTGCACAACATCTCAACTCCAAATACAATGTGATTTGAGAAAAAGTAGGCCTAGCATATGGATGGGCTACGAAACTGCAGGGTCAGGCAGAAGGCAGAAAAAAAACATTGATTCAGCATATAGGTTGACGATGCCCCTATCTATAGATAGGCCAGAAATAGAAACTGCAGCTCAATCTCAACCACCTGCCATATTCATCGAGTATCTTGCAAGAAAGAAATTTCATCTAAGCAACCACCTGCGTGAAATAAAGTGATTGCTTACTTTGCTGCAGCCAAGGACCCTAGTCTTTCTAGGCTAATCACCAATAAGAAACGGCACATATGGAGGAGGGATTCATTACATCTGATGAAGTGATGATAACATGCCTATAGGATGAGGAACTGAGCAAACTCCGCATCAATTTGGCATATCCTGCAAAGGAATGTGAGATGCCAGATCCAGCTTGCATGTTGATGTAACTTGAAGAAAGTCGTGTTTATGTCAGAAATGCCACACGTGCAGAAGGTGAGAACTTACTTTGTGGCTCCTGGAAAATTCAGAAGCCCACCCAAAGCTTGGATGTTTCCTAGCCACCCCTTTAACAGCAGCAAGAAGACGGTGGTCCTCAAGTGTATCCTGCGTTGGAATGAGACGCCAGATCCATGCTATACAAGTATCCACGAACATACCAACTGAGCACAGTAGGGAAGAAATTGACCCTGCAAGCACCTATATTATATTGATCATTAAACCCAGCAAACACAATAGCTCATGCAGAATCTTGTAAAGACACAATGTCACCTCAAAAAAAATTCTCACCGGACTAAATAGTTGTCCCAAAAGGAAGCTTAATTGTTTGGCTTAGGGTCCAAAACAATCTGTGAACTTTATCAAAATGCAGAGATTGTGGGCATATCATATCAAACTTTCCCTGAGCTGTATTCTAATTCTAATAAATATATACTCAAATAGATTGAGCTCTGAATGTTGTATTCTAATTCTAATAAATATATACTCAAATAGACTGAGCTCTGAATCTTGTGAAAGCAGAGAAACATGGCCACGTCATCCATCCAAAAATATAAAAAAGGCTGAAATACTCACAAGATTTGTAGCATTCCTCTTGCCGGCAAATACACAAATATCTGATGGCAAAAGTAACAGGAACATCATTAAGCAAGCCAAAAATGTATTATCCAAAGTAACCAAGAGAAGCAAAACGGTGAGCAGAGATAGAGCAAACCTTCCCAAGCTTGATGACTGAAGTCCACTCGGTCTCTAGCACGTCGACGAAGACAGAGAACACCACTGCATAGCACCAGAACACGCCGTTGATGATCTGGGATTCGGAAGGAATCAACCGCAGCCACATGATTTTTCCCCCAATAATAGAACTGGAAACTCATGATCTAGAGAATGGATTGCTGCAACTTACCACGTTCGAGCGTCCCGGCGTGACCAGCTGCCTAGCGTCCCGGCGTCCCAGCTGCCAAGCGTTCCGGCGTCCCAGCTGCCGCGTCCGCCGACCGACGGAATCGCGTCCTCAGCGCCGCCGGTGGAACTGCAGGCGGCGGCGGCGGCCGCGTGTGGTCCAGGCGGCCTCAGCGCCGGCCTCTTGCGCGCGACCTCAGCAGTGTGCGGCAGTGTAGAAAGGGCAGGGGCTCGATTCACGTTGTGGGTGTGGATGTTGACCAAGGTATGGGACAGGACGGCCAATGGCAGCCACACGCGACGCCGGTGGAACTGCAGGCGGCGGCAGCGGCCGCGTGAGGTCCAGGCGGCCTCAGCGCCGGCCTTAGCGCCGCCGGGAGCTGCTTCCCCAGCACGCGACCTCAGCGTCCCGGCGTCCAGACGGCCACGCGGGCGATGGAGGCGAAGCGCCGGCCTCAGCGCCGCCGGTGGAGCTGCTTCCCGTGCGTCCAGGCGGAAGCGTGGGCTCGCGGCGCGTGGCGATGGAGGCAGCGCGGGCTCGCGTCGCGTGGGGATGGAGGCGAAGCGGCTCGCGTGGGGATGCAGGCGAAGCGTCGCGTGGGGAGTGTGCGGCGCGGGCAGAGACGGAGGTCGCTCGCGGATCGCGCCTGATGACCATGGTGGTAGATGAGCGTTGATCCCAGCATTATTGGCCCTTGGACGTGGGTGAGTGAGAGAAAGAAGAGATGAGAGTAAATCCGGGCCATTCGTTTGAATAATTGAGTAGGTTTGGAGGTACGTTTTGTTAGGTGTCTTAGAGAAGATTAAGAGATAATGACTGTGAGGACACTTTGCTATGTGGCTTTAGGGAAGTTTGTTTTGGTACATTATATGTAGTAGAGATAGAGATACATTATATGTAGTAGAGATAGAGATAGAGACTAGATTTGGTCACTGTAATAACTCTGTAAGTAACCGTGTCCGGCAATTACAGCACGATGAGTTACTTGAAGTCCTTGATTACCTCCAGCTGTGACATCAAGTTTTGTACAATAGCCCAGCAACTAACCCCAGCAACTTCTCGTCTCTTCGTTCTGCTACAGTGCTAAGAGGCGGAAGCGTGCGTTCCAGTCGCCGCCCGGCGGGCCGGGCGGTCTTCCTCGCCTCCGATGGCCCCCTGGGGCCTCGCGAGGTGGTGGGAGACCGCCTCCCTTGCCGGTCGGTAGGGGTCCTAGGGTTAGGGTTGGGTTTCGGCGGCGTCGGCGGGCGGCGGCGCCATGGAATAATGTCCTCTCGAGCTCGTCCGTCTCGGTGGTGCTCCGCTCGGCGCCATCGACGGGTTCGTGGAGGCGAGTCCTACCGTGCCCGTCTCTCGTATAGGGAGTCTGCGATTTCTTTGCTTCATTGCGGCGGAGCGGCGGTGCTCGTGCCGCGCGTTCTACTGAGGTCGCCGTCATACGCTTCTTTGCGTCGCGTGCGGCGCCGGTGGCAATGATGGGTCGGTCTTCTTCGCTTTACGGGTCTTCCGATTAAATGCGCCACGCCATGGTGGTGGAGGGTTCGGTTGGTGGTCTCGCCGGCGGTGGAAGGGAAGCTGCCGATGTCCTTTCAACGGAAGATGCGGCTCGGTGGTGGCTGGGGCGCTGATTTTGCAGCGTTTGCAATGCGTGCTTCCTCTCCTTCTCCGGCAATGGACGGCTCCGGTGTGGTGGTGGCCGGCGGTCCCGGCGGATCCGGTTCGGCGGAGCGCAGACTGGAGAAGTCTCTGGACGCCATTTCTTGCAGCTAGGTCCTCAGTGTCCTTGTTTGCTTTTTGTTTTGGTTTCCAGGACCTTCTTGTAAAAGGGTTTGTACTGTTCCTGTCGTTTTAATGAAAACCCCCTCCTGTTCGCAAAAAAAAAAAGTTTTGTACAATAGACTCCAAGATAGGACGACTGCGAAAAACAACACCGCCGGTTGCCGGAGCTGTTTCTTTCATTTCTTTTGTGGCCGGTGCCCAGTGGTCAAAGATAACTGGTCGAAAGAATGTAATGTGTCAAAAACAATGGCCGGCCACGGTCGTACGCGAGAAGGTCAGCTCCTAGCCGACTTTATCTATCATGTGTACGATTGCATGACGGCGACGCAAGATAAGCTCTGTGACAAGGACCAACTCGGTAGCTAATTAATGGCCTCCCTCAAGTTACCATTGGATCGACGCTCCCTGCAGAACCGAAATTCCAACGGAATAGCCAAATGGAGTGCCCTCAAGTGTCAAACATGCATTGCAGGCCGCCAAAAGCCGAAAGGGAGAGAAACATTGTTATACTATTTTTCGAACTGTGGAAACAAGATCCATTCGGCATGCTTGTACATTTCTTTTTGGTGGGACATGCTTGCACGGGTGCTACTGCACAAATACGAGAAATGTTCTCGCGCCTGGTAATACCCTGAAGGCGAGGAGAAGGTTACAAAAAACAGAATGCAACAAGCAAAACCAACAAATAAGCCATCAGAGCCAAGCCAAGTCCCTCCTCCGTCCGTCTCCAAGCTGCCCCGGCGATCCGTCTTTTACCGTGGTTTGTCCTGACCACCTTGCATTAATTGCTTTTCCAAAAGGCAAGATTTGACGAAACTAACATTGCCCCTCCTGTTGTCTATAAAATAAAACATGTACACCACCTGATCCTGCCATCACCGAACTTCCGACATTTTATCCATGCGCGTGCTCGCGACCATGGCCTGCAAACGACACCGCGCCCAAAACGTTATCTCTCGACAGAAACCACAAGCGGAGAACACATCGTTTATCTCTGCTGCAACAATTTCGCCGGGCAATGTGTTTTTTTCTCATGTGCAGTTTATAGGCAAAATAGTGTTCGTGGCTAGCTGTGGCTCACCTCCTTTTCCCAGTCGCAGCGGAATGTCATGATGGCCAGGATGAGCGTCTGGACGGCGGTTCCTCCGATCATGCCCGCCCAGATTCCCTGCAAAAGTTTCGCGGAGACAATTTCAGTCAAAAGAAGCATGTTGGATTGGAGCTAGCAGTGGGCAAAGTGTGAGAGGGATGCGCACAGCACGCTACGTACCAGCACGCCAAGGTTGAAGAGCCATCCGAGCAGGATTCCCAAGGGGATGCCGATGAGGTAGTAGGAGCCGATGTTGACGTAGGCCACCACGGATTGCCAGCCGGAGCCGACAGCCACACCTGAGTTCAACACGACGACGACCACGGTCAGCCTATTGGGCCAATAGTCATGTGTCTTATGGGCGGACCTAAATGGGCTGCATTATGATTTCAAGCCCGACCCATATAATAGAATCAGTGAATTGGTCCTCTGACCTGAGAGGACGGGCTGGATGCTGTTGAGGAGGATGGTGAAGGCGAGGAGAACCGAGAGGTTGTCGACGGCGTCGAGGACGACGGCGCTGGAGGTGAAGATGAGCGCGAACTTGTCGTGGAGACCCATGATGAGCACCCAGAAGAAGAGGCCGATCACCAGCGACGTGAGCGACGACACGATGGTCGCGAACCGGGCGCCCTTCCCGTTGCCGGCGCCGAGCTCGTTGGCCACACGCACTCTGCAACAAGCGGTCGCCTTTTGTCATGACACGAGAGGTAAAACGTAAGAGGACGAGAGGTAAAAGGAGAATAATTAATTACCCGGTGCCCGCGAAGAACGCCAATGGAATCATCATCTCCCAACCGTTAATTGTCATGCTGCAAATTATAACATTGTCAGATTAAAACGGCAGCCGCTCGTATCATTAACTGTAGCTAATGGCGGTGAAAAATAAAACTAAGGAGATGGTCAGAAAATTCTACCATATGGAGAGAGCGTCTACGGCAATGGCTGCATCTTTTAGGTTTCCGGTCAACAAGACGAGGATCCTGTAGTACCAGTTCTCCAAGCTGCACAAGAAGACATGAAAGAGAAAGGTCAGCACATGTACTATTTGCCATCATCGTTGTGTACGTTGAAATGGTTCGTTCGCATGCAGAGCGCCTGCAGATCGACAGCATGCATACCATAGCATGACACCGGACGCGGAGGAGAGCTTGACGAACTCCCACATGCCGGCAAAGGCCTCGATGGAGAACCCATGCCACGTGTCGGGGCATCCGCCGCATGAGACGTAGACGAAGAGCATGGCGCCGGTGGCCCACCACGAGAAGTTGAGCGTGAGCGCGATGCCGGCGAGCCCGAACTGGAACCTTGAGACGAAGAGCCAGCTGACGAAGATGTGGACGACGAGCGCGACGGCGGAGGCGGCGGCGTTGGCGAAGTTCTTCATCTGGCACTGCAGGAAGCGTTGCAGCGGGAAGAGGAAGGCGAAGGAGAAGTGGAGCGGGATGAACCACACGGAGACCCTCCCCGCCATCGCCGACAGCTCCGGGGACTGCCCCGTCAGCAGCAGCACGTCCTCCGCGAAGAAGTACATGGGCAGCAGCAGCACCGCGCACATGAAGAGCACGATCCAGGAACGCTGCATGTACACGCCCATCATGTGGAACTTCTTGGCGCCGAACGCCTGCCCGCACAGCGTCTCCAGCGCGCTCGCCATGCCCAGCTGACATGATGCATTGCCATTTCCAGCCATGTAATTAGTAATTAGTACAGTGCGTAGTATTAATTAGTTTCGTTAGAATCGAGATAAGATGTGCTCGCAGTCCATGTGAAAAATTGGAAAAGCGGGCAAGGATTTTGTAATCGGAATTCGGACGTGCCAGGGGAAGCAAGAAGCAGCACACACATGCCGCACTGAACCCAATCACTTTCGTAGCCACGGGGACACTCCCTGACGTCTGACGTGGTGACTTTCATCATTCGATTGATCGAGGGGCCAATCGGAATCGTCGTACTAGAAATCAATCAATTTTCTGTTGCGCTAGTACGGCATTTCGATTAGGGGCATGGCCGGCATACTGTTTCAGTTCCTGCTTGCCGTGGTCCTTGTCCCTCTAATCGAATGGCAGCTCTGATTAAGTGATTATTGAGCCTGCACTACTGTAGTTTCGGTCGACAACCCCGGATCTGCCGGCGTTCAGCGAAGTTTGAGCTGTACCGATCCAATCTAGTCACATCTCACGACACAGCCAATATATATATATATATAATAGAATCAGTGAATTGTCCCATTTGTCCTAGTGAAGATAGGATTATGAGTGACGACGATCAAACATTTTTTCGGTCCCATTTGCCGAGCCAAAAGTTGAGAACCGGACAAATCCGGGCCGCGAGCAGGTCAATCACGATAACGATCGTAGTTGAGGCGAATCCGAAACAGCAATACAGCGATGGCAAGCTGCTGGCCACTCGAGGTCTCACTGGACCCACGGCCACGATTCAAGATCTTGGCTCAGTGACCATTTTTTTAAAAAAATACTAATAATATTTATGGCACTAAATATTCATTATTATATTCGGTAGTACTTAATAATTAAAATATTTTAATATTATATCTATTTGAAGTTGAATAATAGTAATATTAGTTCCTAGAGTTACTCATCCAACCTAGAATTACATTGAGCTTGGGATGCAGTTGGTTTTGAGAGATCTAGACCTACTAGAATTGCGCATGCCTTCGATTTAGAAGGCATGCAACTGGTCTTGGAACGGAGGTAGCGTACGTACAGTCCGTATTTTGAGTACAGAAGAATCTAAGATCGTCAGGATCATCAGCTTCCCAGTCTTTCCATTTTCAGCTGACATTTGACGTCTCGACCCAATCGATCACACAAATCATAGAGGGACAACTTCAGTACGCTACGAGAAGGTCCCTATGTTACCTAATCACCCAATGCAAACCGATGTCGATCCAATCAAAGTAGCCCAGATTGACTCGACCACTCATCTTTCGGTTTCGCATTACTTTAGCTTCTAGACGGCTGACGGATACGGCTGACGGAGGAGCTACGAGAGGGCAACCGTGCGCATTTGTTCAGCTGTTGAGTTGGCAGTTGCCATGGAAAACACGTAACGAAACACCAGTAGCGTACAGTGTCATTTTGGGCCGGCCTTTTTGGCTACCTTCGTTCCGGCTGCAGTAACGATGATCCATTGATCCTACTCTCTGTTTCCTCCATGTGGACACAGCGGCTAGGCGCCCTTTTGCTACAATATGCATGTGCACTGGTGCAGGTGGCGGACAAACTTTTATGCTTGTAGCCAAGGGCGGCCGATCCAAGTTGGCCTGCCAAAGCTACTAATGAGTCTGATTTCTTCATTAAATCACTGTTGCTTAGCGTCAAATCACCATTAATCTATAGACATTAGCTAGTACACAATAAACGTTCTACTAGTGGCACCAACCATCACGTTCAACCAACGTTGACATTGACAGTGTGCTTAATTATCCAACACAAGTCCATATATAAATGATGCAGAGCAGCGGAGGCATCCCCACGAGAATTGAGATGAGATGCACATGTGCACGCACGCGATGTGAGAATGGAAAAGGGGACAAGATTATATGGGACAAGATTATATTGGAACCGGAATTCATTCGGACATGACAGAAGAAGCAAGAAGTGTCACAGATCACAGAATAGGCATAAGGCGTCCGTGCCTATGATGCCAAGGTAGTGTGAACGAAACAAACTCGCACTGGACGTGAAATCGACACGTACAAGTGGTGTGGAGAGGAATATGGTGGTCACTGGTGGGGTGTTGTTGTTGCAAGAAGAACCAATCCTCGTTTTGGTAGCCATGGACACACTGTCCTGAGACGTCGATAGGCACGCAGCTTTTCCTCTGTCCGGGGCCGGGCCGTGGTGAGACTGGTGGACGGCGGATTTGGTGGCTATCATCATTCCGTTCCCCGTGTCCGTGGTTGGGGAGGGACCGAGGGAGGCCGATTGGGTGGGATCACACAAATCAATTTTCTGTTGCGCATGCTACTATTTCAGTTTCTGCTGCACGTACAGTCTGCATGGACTGAACTTGTGCCGTGGTCCTGTTTGTCCGTCCCCAGTCGATTATTGAGCATCATGCCTGAAGCTAGATCTGCCGTTTGAGAGAGTTTTCACTGTATACCCTTATAAAAGTTTCTCTGTACCTGTGTGCCCCCTCAAAAAAATCTCTTTCCCTACGTGTCCAACTTGAAATTTCGTTTGCCACACATACCCTTCGTCACCCTTCCGTGCGGTGTCCTCCGTTAAAACGCCCGACTAGTGGGACCGGCTCGGACAAATGTCCTTAATGCCCTTGGTTCAATGGGAAGTCACGAGCGAGTGAAACTTTTCCGCCCCCCGACATAAACGAGAGCGCTTCGGCCCGACTTCGGGCGAAAACGACGCGGCCGGGCGCTGGGATGAAGCTTCTGGCGGCTAGGGTTTCCGGTCCGGGCGGGAGGCTGCGGGCGGCGGGGCGGGAGGCTCGGCGGCGGGCGGGCCGGGCGCGCGGCGGAGCGGATCTGAAGCCAAGGGTGGGCGGGCGGCGGGCGCGGGGCGTCGCGGGGCGCGGTTTGATTTAAAGCGGCGGCGCGCGATTCGCGGGCGCCGGAAGCGGCGTGGCTGCGGGCATGCTGCCGGGCGCCGGCGAGGTGGCTCTACCATGGATTCCGAGCGCCCAGTTGGCTTCTGATGGATGCCTTTCGGCCATGCGCGGCCGAAAGCACGCACGATTTCACCGCCCACGCCTTTCGGTCGGCGGCTTCGAGGCGGTGGCCTTCTGGCCGCCGCGGCGGCGGACAGAGCAGCTCAAAGCAGCGGACCTAGTTGGCCTCCCTTGGAGCACGAGCGCTCCCTCGGCCAAATTGCGGCCCGAAGCGGCTCGGCGTTCGTCTCCCGTCTCAAGCTCCGTCCGGGACTCCAAGCTCCGATTTTTTTTCAACTTTTACGTGATGTGGAGTTGGCCATCGAGCCACTCATTTGGTTCTTGTCTTGCGGGGGTAGCTAGATCGAGTGCGTATGTGCAAAATCGTGGCTTCCGACGAACTCATCGATCCCGGTCTTTTTTACGTGCCCACAAGATGTTTGATGAAATGCATCACTAGTTTTCTTCTCTCTGTTCCTTCTTCTTCGGTATTCTACAGCGCGTGGGGGCATCGACGCGGCATGCCATGGTTGCAGGGGCGTCGGCGTTGTAGGGGAGGGGAGCAAAGGAGTTGGCTAGAGATGGAAGAAGGATCTGACCTGTAGGGTCCACACGTCATTGAGTAGAAGTAGTTGACCTGTAGGAAAAGAAGGGCATTTTGGACTTTTACCAGTGCACTTTAACACCGTTAGAGACAAAACTGGACGGAAGGGCATGTGGGGCAAAAGAAAGTTCAAGTTAGACACACAGGAAGAGAGAAAATTTTGAGGGGTACACAGGGTCAAAGAAAGTTTCACACGGGTATACAGGGAAAAGCCTCGCCGTTCGATGATTTACGACAAATTCAGTATTTTGTCGGACCCACTATCCGCCAAACAAAGTTGAGGAACCGGACAAATCCAGGCCAGGAGCGGTGAATAATCATGACGGTAATTGATGCAAATCCAAAAGAGGTGGCGCAGCGACGGCGGTTGTTGGCCACTCGATCCCACCTGATCTAGTCAACTTTTGGATCGGGGATGACCAAAGTTTTTTTTTTTTGCTACTTTCTAAATTTCTGAATTACAATTATTGTTTACCGAAAGTTACATATTGTAGGATGCAATTACTTTCTCTATTTATAAAAAATGAACTGGTTTTGGAACGGAGGTATATATCACGTACACACGTACTAAACCGAGTATTTTGAGTTTCAGTCCATCAGTCTTTCCGTTTCTTTCTTTTTCTGCTGACAGCTGACCCTTCACCCCGCTTGACAAATGAGATGAGGATGAAAGAGCCAATTTCAGTACTATAGGGAGTAAGTACTACGTACTACTACGTTCAGTGTACGCTGCCCGGAAACGAAAGGAAGCCAATCATATGACGCCCAAATAAAACTGCCAAACAGATGTCGAGTCCAAGTAGCAAGGATGGACTCGACCACTCATCTTTCGGCTTGTCATTAGTCATTACACGTCCGAATCGATCTAGATATTACTACTACCTCCTGTATCTAGAGAGTATTTTCTGGAGTGTGCGGCTGAGTACGGGAGGGGCGTACAACCACAATTGTTGAGATGCTCCAGCTGCTTGCTGATCGATAAGTCGATTGATTGATTTTGGCTGAGCTGAAATAAGCCGGCTACCTACCAGCTACGGTCGGTTTCCTCTCATAATACCTACGGTCGGTTTCCTCATAATAGACGACATTTACGCTACGTGATACGTAATTATAGCAACTAACAGGTCGTTGGGATTTGCTTGGGAGTCGGGACAGGTTACACAATACACGTACATTAGCTCACGTGCACGTAGTACAGCTTAGCTGAACGCCGAAAATAGCAGGACCGGCTGGAGCGCATTATTACTTGCTATTGTCACGAATATCACGAGCCAAATTGATCACGGAGCTTCAATTCGTTCTCGGTTGGCCGCCGGTCGGCCGGAGCGAGAGATCGATAGAGCATGGAAGGAGGAGGGAGGGAGCGGCGTGCGTACCATGAGGCCGAAGTTGAAGCCGACGACGACGGTGTTGGCGATGGAGATGGCGGCGAGCTCGAGGTCGCCGAGGTGGCCGGCGAAGGCCTGGGTGATGACGTTCATGCTGTAGGTGACGACGCGGCTGAAGATGGCCGGCGCCACGATGTCCCACAGCTTCCTCGACTCATCCCATACCCGCGGCCACAGCTGCTGCTGCGGCTGCGGCTTGCCGCCCTCGCCGCCGCCGTGGTTGTGGTGGTCTTCAGCCACCACCTGCCAGTCCTCCTTCTTCACGCCGGCGTCCAGCAGCGCCACCCGGCACGCCGACGACTCCTCGTCCGCCGTGCTGCTGGCCATCGTCGTCGTGTTGTGGACGAACAAGGCCGACCGACCTCTTGAGATTGGTTTCCGCCCCGGCGCGCGGCCCCTCTCCCGGCCAACTTCCCTCTCTTCTCTCCAAATGTTTCTGGAGATGCTCTCTATCTAGCTTGATCTACGAATGTTCTAGGGGAGGAAGGAGAGGGAGAAGTCCTGCCTGGCTTTCTCTCCGCCGGGGATCGGATTCAAGCCAGCGAGACCGGCTTTTAATAGGCAGGGACGCAACCCGCAGGGAGGGCGTTGGGAGTTGCGTGGCTGTGTTGGCGAGTCCAGGCGGCAGACACGTCAGCGACGACCGAAGAGGGACGGTTCGATGGGCCCTTGCTGTGCGCATGGGCCGCGCGCGTGCGTTTCGTTCGGTTCGGCACGTGTCTGTGGCGAAGCTGCTCGCGGCTCGCGCGCGTTCGTTGACTTGCCGGCCGGGGACAGCTGAGCCGCCGAGCCGCAGCCTAAAATAAACGATCCACCTGCTAGTCTGCTACTGAACGCTAATTCTTTTTCACACCATACGCCCGTCGCCCGATTTACGCGCCCAAGGATGCATCAATGGCGCGCTCCAGCAGCCGCATGTCCCACGAGACTGACTAGAGCCCAGCTCACCCGAGCACGTCAACTGAAACCTTCGACCGATCGACCTAATTTAAGTTCAGAAGAATATTAGCTATACTATATTTTTTTTTTTGCGATGTATATATGGTACTGTAGGTGTCGTTCCACACTGTAATTTCGGTTCCTTCCCAATCCCTCCTTAATTAGACTCTATTGATGTATCACTATGATAACAACACTTTTCCCATATGTTTTTACAACGAAGACACACGAGTGTAAGACGCCAACTCTATCTATCCTACACGCTGCTAATAATCGGGTCTCCGACGTAACTAAACTCATACGTATGGCAGAACAGCACGGTCCTGCTGCATCCTGTACGTGTACATCTGACGATGCTCGCCCACGGGCCACGGCCTTGCGCCGCCATGTGCAGGTCGCACGAAATCCAAACACACGGCACCTGCATGCCTGCCTTGCATCGATGCGCGCCCAGCCGCCTGACTCTGACTCTCTGTAAAACGCCACACCGTCACGATCTGCGTATTCTACGTGCCCAATTATTTGGAAGCATGCGGTTAGATTATTTTTTTTGAAAAGGAAATGCGGTTAGATTATCACCCACCGGATTAGTGCCACCGTAACCCAGTGCCCGTTACCTGCAAAAAAAAAAGTAGTAGGAACGACTGCTTTAAGGGGGGGAAAGTTTGTTACACGGCTTCACAGATTGTTAGGCGAGATGACTTAGAATGGGTGGAGTAGACACACAACAATTATTACTGGCTTTAACGGTGGTGCTTAGTAGGTTATACTGATTGGGGAAACTAAACGACTAGAGCGACGCGAATGCCCACCAAGGCTCCTGTAGATCTTTGACGTCCTGACCCGCCATGGCCCGCGTCCGACGTAGCCTGGGGAAGGAACGACTTAACAACCAATACTTGTTTGCGTTGCAGCGGCGTCAGATCGATCAGAGCTGTGTCTCATATGACCATCCCACGCAGATCGATCAGATCAGGGGAGAACCAACAATGCACACGGCATCCTACATCGTGCTCTTTTCTTTTTTTAAAAAAAAATCCTACATCGTGCTCGTCACTCATCAGTTAAAGACGAATAATCATGCCACCAGAACGATCAAGCAGACTCGAAATCTCAAACCCGTCACCAACTGCAGCTGTATATCAGGACAGAGATCACGCCATTGGATTTGGATGGTATTGAATATATATGATGATGACGCTGTCAAATTCCTTTTGGATTATAAAAAAACTATCTGACCCTCCCAATGTTACTCCATTTTTCAAGCAATGTCGACGGTGATGTGGAAAACTGAAAGGATGGGGTCCATTTTCAAGCAATGGCGACGGTGATCGACAAATAAGGTTAGATGGATGGTCGACCAGTTGAGTGTGGCCACATTTTTTAAAAAGTTTTATATGCTTCATGTGACTACAATCTTTGGTGACGGCCGTGGTGGTTTACGTACAACTCCAAGCTCTCTGTGTGTTACGTCCATGAATAAGATACTAATAATATATTTGCTCCACCTAATGGATTTCTCACATTTTACCGATATGAAGTTTATGAGTATGTAGCGCTATGGGAAGAGGTACAAAATATCCAGATTGACAACAACATGGAGGACACAATAATTTGGAAATGGACAACAGATGGTGAATACACCTCCAAAAGTGCTTACAATATTCAGTTTGAAGGATCCTTCAGCAAACTGAGGATCAACCCAATCTGGAAGGCCAAAGCTGAATCAAAATGTCGTTTCTTTGCATGGACCTTGTTGCATAAGAAAGTTCTCACCGCTAACAATCTCATGAAAAGGAATTGGCAACACGATCCCATATGCAAATTATGTGAGGAGGATCGGAGACACCCACTCATCTTTGCAAGGACTGCAGTTTCACCAGGCATGTTTGGTCTTGTTTGAAGCCATGGTATGGTCTTTCAATGTTAGACACGGTGACCACAGGAGGATCTATTCACAACTATTGGCGAAGATGTCGAGCAAAGATAGACAAAACCAAACAAGAGGAAGTTTGATGGTTTATTAATCTATTTCGGTGGAACATATGGAAAGAAAGAAATCGAAGAACGTTCCAAAACAAGAGACTGCAACCAAGGGAAGTAGCCTATTTATGCAAGGAGGATTTTGATTGCTACCAGCAAGCAGCAAGCTCAAATAGATAGGATCAATTTGTACAGGGTGCTGGTTTTTTCTTTCTTTCTGTTATCTGCTTCAGTTGTTTTTCCCCCGTTTTTTAGATTCAGTAGAGTGGGTATGGTGGTAGTGGTTTGGGTTCGGTGGTGGTTGTAAACCTTTTTTTTGTTTTTTCTATCGTCTAATAAAAATCGGCAAAAGCTTTTTGCCGACTTTCGAAAAAATATTTGCTCCACCTGCTGCTTATGTGGAAACCCCAACTTCCTCTGAGGTGATTGTTCTAAACTAAACGCGATTGGCGATCTTATCTTGTTACTCTAATGTTAGAATTTGACTAACATATTAAAGAGGGATCGAATGTTTTAGGTAGACTTTCGTAACACGTCTTTGGGAAACAAGGAAACAAGTGGTGCGAACTCTGTAGAAGAAACCAAAAAAAAAAAAAAGTGACCTTCCAGCAATCATATGGTCATTCCAGGGCTGAGAAATGTATATTAACCAAAAGGTTAGGAGATCGAATAAAAATGTGAGCACCAGACAATAAACACAAATGCCAGAACTGAAAATTGAGAACAGTGCCCTTTTTCGATAATTGTGAGCATCAGACAATAAACACAAGGGCCCTAAACACTAGTGCCAGAATAGGTATAAAATTATTGGGCTCACCGGTCATCCAAACATGTAATGCGGCCTGCGTAGGAAAAACAAAAGGGCCTGTAATTTACAGTGGCCCTGTTTGGATCCTCTAACTCTAACTCTAACTCTCAAGTAACTCTAACCTATAGACAGTTTGGATGGCAGGGGGTTAGAACAGGGTTAAAGCACTTTTCCAATCACTTTTCCAAGTTAGTGTGTCTTTGGGTTGGTAGGCTCTACCAAAAGTAACCTAAATATCACCCCCTTGAGGGTTACTTCTTTTTGGTGGGTTAGAGCCAAAATAACCCAATCTAACCCATGTGTTTGGATGCTTTTTGGGTTATTTGGAAAAAAAATAACTCAATCTAACTCTAACCCTGGGATCCAAACAGGGCCAATGGTTTGGGACAGTTTGCAATATATGAACCTCAGCGCATTCCATACTGACGACATGCTGACGACGCATGCCTTCGACTGTTCAGTAGTATGTGGATTAGATTGTTCGTGTAGAGTAGAGGCCAGAGGATGAAGGATCCATCTTCAGTGTGACAACTTATCTCTTGAATCTGATCTGATGGCTCCCCTGATCCCCGAAGCTGATCCCATTTTACAGTGTAAACATGGGATTTGGCTAGCTGAGATGCTCGACAGTCACAAAATTCCATTCAAATTTACTGCGACGACAGAGACGTCTACAACTCTCCATGGAGCCCAGCATTAGAATTATTGCATCAAGAGTATGCATACTGTATGCATGTCACCTTCAATTGATGTCAGAACTCACAATAACGCTGGAGGTGTCATGTCCTCATGATCGCAGCACCCCATTAGCAACGGCAGCAAGACCGCGACTAGAAATTAAAGTGTCAAGGGTACTCTCCGATATGGCTTTTTGGCATTTCTCAGGCAGGGCCCAAGAGAAGGTTGAGAAGTGTGACTGTGAATGAGATCACATAGCAGGGAAATACCTGTGCAACAAGAATGTTTGAACCAACAAAAAAAAGCATTTTTAAGAATGACTTGTAGATATTTTTAAGAATAAAATGCACTAGAGCTCCTCGAAATTATCTGCATATGTCATATAGGTCCTTAAAATCCCAATATGCATTTTTAGGTTCTTGAAGTTGGTTCGAGATTCATGCATACTCAAACGTATGTTCGCCCAAAATGCATTTTCAGGTCCTTAAAAGTTGGTATGGGTCTTATGGAGACGGAAATGTGCGCTTACTCTAATTGCTTTGTCCAGTAAAAACGGTGGTATGTCAAATAATCTAAAGAGCCGTCAGATCTGATATCTTGTTTAGCTCCTCCAATCCATCTTATTGGGTGTAATATAATGAAATGATAAATATAGTATTTCAATCTCAGCTATTACACGTATTTATCACTCAATATATAGTCCTTGATTCGTTTTCCCCGACCGCGCCACGAGGCGCCTCTATTTTTCATTAAGAGCGAGTAGATGAAACTTATAAATCGGCAAAAAGGGGGTCTCGCTAGTGCCCAGACATCCAGACGTACGCCCACATCCGGACGCCCAGCGCCTACACT
Organism: Hyparrhenia diplandra; assembly: GCA_015847255.1. Taxonomy (NCBI): domain Eukaryota; kingdom Viridiplantae; phylum Streptophyta; class Magnoliopsida; order Poales; family Poaceae; genus Hyparrhenia; species Hyparrhenia diplandra. The sequence goes on from JADLZK010010979.1 coordinate 162,307, forward strand.
TTTCAACCCGGGTGATACATGCATCCCACGCCTTTGCCTATGTGGCCCTGCACCACCGGGGAGCCACACCGCTGGGCGTCCCATTGCACTCGGGGACTACCCGCTCACACCCCTCCGTTGCTCGCTCGCATGCATGCGACTAGCAGCTACAAGTGACTATTGCGGGTTGCTAAGCCTACATACGTAAGAGGGGAAGGAACAACATATGCCTAGCTAGTGGCGGGAGGAGGAAGAAACCGAGCCAAAGGTGAAGGTGGTAGAAAAAAGAAGACACATATGCAACACTCGATCCATATTTGAAATGTCCGGATGCAACACATAAAACATATGTCTTAAGGTAGATGAAACATATGAAATATGCGTCTCGAACACTAGATCTATTTACATGAAGACGAGAAGCACTTGCAACATACATACAAAACAAGCGCAACACTCAAAATGTGTGTATGAAACAATTGCAAGTTGCAACAAAACACCAGCAAAAAATGGCATACAAAATCCATACTAAAATGATTGCAACATACATATGGAAACAATAAAACAATTTAAACAAACGTTTGCAACATGCATCTCCAACACTTATGCAACATCCACCGATGTACTGCAACATTCAAATAAAAATATTGCAACATGCCTATAAAACACTTGAATCAATTGAAATGTACATTGTCAACATATATAGAGGGAAGAGAGGCCTAGGTTGATTGTGCGGCGGCGACACGTGAGCACCACCACGACCGCTATTGGAACCGGTCTTGGGCTCGACAAATGACAGTGAGGGATGGGGACCAAGAGCACCATGACCACCGGGGTTGGGGAGCTCGGCTACCTCCATGGATCTCTGTTCATGCTCCATAGATCGGACCGGAGTGGGGAGGGCCATCAGATGTGCACTCTCGGTGGGTGAGGACGTCGGGGTGGAGGGAAGAAGGGCATCATCGGGTGGGTGTTTGGGGGGGAGGAGGAGGCGCGAAGGATGGGGGAGAAAGCGAGGAGAGCGGCATAAGCGATGCGACTGCCCGTTGGGTCGAGTGGGGCAGGGTGGGGCTGTCGGCTTCGTTCGGCACGGGGCACGGGTGATTTGTTTGTGGTGCGCGAGGTGGGCTGGCCCACGACACGCGTCCGGAGGTAGTAAAATATCGACAATTGAAGGTTACCGGACAAAGAAAAAAAAAGAGAACAACGTCAACAGAAACGTAGACACCGGGCGGGCGCTTGCCTTCTTTTTCTTTTTTTTCGTCTAATAGAAATCGCGGCAAAGCTTTTGCCGCCCTTTCTTAAAAAAAAAAAACGAAGACACTGGAGCACTCACGCACCGAACTAACGAAGCTGAACTTGAGCCACCATTTTTGAATCTTTACTCTCACCTTGGCACACCGAGCGACCAAAAGTGTCTGAACCCTGCCTGCGTGATCCCACTGCATCGCCTCTTCTTTGATCGCGAGGACCCAACTTCGAGGGTCTCTTGCGAACGTGTCCATGCGCAGCTCGTGGTGGTTCCAGTGTCGCTGTCGCGCGCAGCATATATGATAGCAAATGCAGGACCAATCCAAGTTCTGACAGACGATGCCACAAGCAGAAATAGAAGTAGAGCTACACAAAAGCTGAGGTCATATGCAGGACATGAGCAATGCTCCAATGCCGCCGGGCCACCGGCTGTCGCCGCTGGTCATAATCAGCGCCTCTCTCGTCCTTCTCAGCGCCGGCGGATCGCTCCTCATCCGAGTCTACTTCGTCCAAGGCGGTCAGAGCCTGTGGCTTTCCACCATGATCCAGGTGTCCGGCTGGCCGCTCCTCCTCCCGCCCATATGCATCTCCCTGCTACGCCGCCGCCGCCGCCGCAAGGACGGCGGCTACAGTATCGTCGACGACCTCCTCCCGCTTCGTCTCGTTGGTGCTGTGGCCGTGCTGGGTGCTTTCTTCGCGTTGGCGTGCTACGCCTACTCGTTGGGCTCGCAGGCCCTGCCCCTGACCACGTCGTCTCTGCTGCAGGCGACGCAGCTCGCCTTCAACGCGCTCTGCGCGTTCGTGCTCACCGGGATCCGATTCACGCCCTTCTCGGTCAATGCGGTCGTCCTGCTCACCGTAGGCCCGGCGGTCCTCGGGGTCGGGCCGTCGTCTTCGAACGAGAAGGTAGCTGGCGAAGTGTCGAGGGCGGCGTACTGGGCAGGGTTCTTCGAGTGCATGGCCTCGGCCGCGCTGATGGGGCTCGTGCTGCCGCTCTTCGAGGTCGCCATGTCGAGGTACGCGCGCCGGTGGACTGGCCCCGCCGGCGCATCCGCCGACAGAGCGCCCCCATCGTACGCGACGGTGATGCAGGTACAGGCCGTGATGGGTGCGGCCGGCACGGTACTGTGCCTGGTCGGCATGGCCGTCATGGAGGAGTTTCAGGCGGTGCCAAGGGAGGCCGCCGCGTTCGGGCTCGGCGAGACCAACTACTATTCGCTACTCATCTCTGGAGCCATTTCCTGGCAGTTCTTCAACCTGGGGATCATGGGGCTCATCGTCTGCTCCTCGTCGCTGCTTGCCGGCATCATGATCGCGATTGTCCTGCCGCTCTCGGAGGTCCTCGCCGTCATCTTCCTCCACGAGAAGTTTGACGGGGTGAAGGGCGTCGCCCTGGTGCTCTGCCTCTGGGGCTTCGTCTCCTACCTCTACGGTGAGAGCGCACAGGAGAAGGTGACACAGAAAAATGAGGACCCTGAGTCCATTTGTTCCCCCTTGCTTGATCACCAACTGTAATAACTTCTAAACTTTCAAATACATTACTCCTCTTTTTGCAGGAGAATACGTCCACCCTGTCCAAACAATCACATGACAAAACGCAGTTCATGCATGTGCCAGTTACTGTATAAAGGAAACTCTGCTGTGAGGAGTCAGGTGCTACAGTGAATCGAAATCACATGATCTGCCGGCTAAAGTGCATATGATAGTAACGGGTCTGATTTTTAACAGACACGGTAAAAAGTGTTTGCTATGTTGGGTCAAGCAATACCCCGGCTTAATAAAGATGATAAAAAGCTTAAGCCTTACAATATGCTCACTTAAGGTTTGTCTTGATGTTGGGTCACCAAGCTTGAGCCTAAATGTAGATGGTTTTGAGACTTAGATCGAGCCTGGATATGGATCGTACACTCTAACAAGCTAGCTCGAGCTTTGGCTCATTTAAAATATCACAAGTTGATGGCACATCAAAAATAAATGTGGAACAAGATTGATTGCGAGTTTGCGACGTGGCTCCACAAAGTCACAATCAGTGCTTTAATAATATCCCAGTCACCGGAAAATATGATGGGTGCAAATGCTGGAACCATGTTCTTCAAATGAGAGGCAAACATCCATCGACATGGAAATGCAATGATGCAAATACTACGGCACGCAAGCAGCTAATTTTTGTGACAGTGACGTCACAAAGGGACGCCATAGAGCCTTGAACCTGACCAAACGAAAGTCAAAAACAATATTTTTCTTGACAGGAAGGCAAAATCATTGTTGCAAGGTTTATTAAACGCAGAAAGGGGAACTGAGCATAGCTCAGTTGGTGAGCTCTCCGGTTGGGAAGCCCACCGGTCATGGGTTCGAGTCCTCTCGGACGCATGATTTCCACAAAAAAAAATCCCCCGCCGGTCCCCCGTGTGCCAAAGCATGGTGTGAAGCCCGACCCTTCTCACGGGTCGTGGGCTCCATGTCGGGCGGGGGGGGTTGAGGGGTTTTCCGGGATCCAGTGGGAAGATCTTCTTCTTAATGAAAATACGGTGGGGACATCGTCCCCGCTCGTCCTGGTTTTTTTATTAAACGCAGAAAGTAAAAAATAGTGTCAGTCTAGTTTTTTAAATTCCCTCTACAACTAAATACAAAGACCAACTCAAACGAAGCATCAATCAAAACCAACAACATTACTCACACTCACCATAACTACTTCGTGGTCTATAGGACCGAATTTTGATCATATGCCTGAGCCACATGTGTAGAGGTCGACGTCAGCAACCTAGGACCTGAACTCCGACGATCCAACAACGAGATGATCATTTGCACCCCCGATTCTCTCTCTCTCTGCGCATAGGAACGAAGGCACCGAAAATATGGGATTTGAATGGGCCGAATGAGAAACCAACTACGATGCAGCCCAGGAGACACGATGCAGCCCACAACGAATTGGACAAGAAACCGCAAGGCATTTTTTTTTTTTTTTTTTTTTTGCGACGAGCCGCAAAACACATTGATTTCGAAGTCCAAATCATGTCTTTCTCGTGTCATTGTAGAATGCAAATATGACTTCAACACCTTCAATTTAGAAATGCTTTGTTCCGCTGATGCAACAGTTTCGAATGGGTTCCAAAGAAGCCTTTCTTTGCCTCAGGTTTTAGTAGCCATATCAGCAAGTGTTAAATTAAGGTATGGCAACGACGAGCTTCAGACCTTGCGACAATATTTACATACTCCTGTATCCACCAGAAGTTTCTTTGTACAATATTTACATCCAATAGTTTCGGGTCATCAGTATGTATGACGAGGCAAAAACAATATGTTACAGACGTAGGTACAAATCAGATTTAACCACCAGCAAAAGTAAAGCAGAACCCATACTGCTGTATCCACCAAACCTCAAACTTTTTTATATATAAACATACAGAGAAACAACACTGGTCATCAACTATCGACATGTTGTAGCATAATGGCATGATTGGCTCAACTACGGCCTTGTTTGACATCCATATACATTGGGGAGCCCACATAAGTTTTACCAATATTACTTGATTTATCCCCCCCCTTCTTTTCTTGAAGAGAAGAGACTTGGTATTTCATCTTCGGGAGAATTTCGATACAAGGTACACTAGAAAGAAGCAGCCAAGGGCAAACAGGACAACATGGACAAGATGATTCGAACCATTCTGAATGATGCTTTGGTTCATTCTCCTCATGTTGTTCTTGACCCCAGCCTGGGCCTTCATCAGAGTCATTTGCTGCGGCACACAGACACAAAAAGTTCTACATCAGACATTATCAAGGCATATTCCACGTTTCCAGCACAAGAAATAAAAGAATATGACAGATAAGTAATTTGATTCTATAGTAAATATTTTATAGTGACGCACCGTGTTAAGCCAGAAAGAATAAGTGGTAACATTCTGATTTGCAATACTAAATAATCTTTATTATGGTCCATTCCAGAGTATCAACTCACTTGAAATAAACTAATGCTTACAGAAATGAACAATAAACTAGATCCAGAGCAAATCATCATATTTTAAGTATTTACATCTGAAAAATGATAATAAACAGGAACTTAGGCTTCTGATTCAAAATATAGGGCGCTAAAACACATGTTTCCTTGGTCTCCTTTTGTTTTTGGACATAATACGGCTGCATAAGGATAAGATAGTCAACAATAAAAATAGGCTCAAATCAGACTGCTGGCTTTGAGATGGTCATACACGGTGCAAATAATCATCAACCTTGACCGCTCAATTGGGTTTTCTTCAGGATTTAGCCCAAACTATTAGGAGAATTAGTAACTTACCAACTGAGATATGAAATCATTTTGATACCTGGCCTCTGTTTGGATCTCTTGAGCAACCTGTATGATAAAATCAATACCTTTTCTTAGAAGAAACCAAATCAATGTCAAGCTAAGGTCCAGAGAAAAAAAAAAGACAAATTAAGTATATCAGGCATGGCTCAAATATTCATATGTAGTGTTCCAAATGCGCACTACTGCTCCTTGCTTTCACATCGGTTCAAGTTTAAGAACAAAAATTCAGACTTTTCAACTAGAGCTTACTCAAAAAAAAAAAAAAAAAAAAAAACCCTACTAAACACATACTCCTCTCAGCTTGCGGACTTGTCCACGCAGTCCGAGGATATGGTCATCCAAATCCACATTGATTGGGTCAATCTGGAGGCGAAATCTCGCTAGAGCTTGATGATGCAGCAGGCCTGATAGTTAGCCCTTCCCTGCAGAATCAACTATTCAGATAAATGTAGACAGCAGGAACAAAAATATATAGAACACATAAATAGTGGGGAGAAATCTTGGACCCACTGGCTCATAGAAACTCAATATTATTGAGACCTTAGGATGAGCATAAATCAGAACAGAGTCCTCACTGATAACAACTTCGAAATTGACACAGTAGATAATAGAATTAACTGACGGGAAATATAATGAGGGGAAACACTGCAAATATCCAAACATCATCATATACTCCCTCCGTCTCAAAATAATTGCATGTTTCGTTACTAGATAAGTCAATCTTTTTAACTTTGACTAAATGTATAGAAAAAAATAATCATGTTTACCATGTGTTATAAGTATCATTAGATTGATATTAGAATATATTTTTGTAATAAATTTATTTAAATATTTAAGCATCAATATTATTTTCTATGTACTTGGTCAAAATTAAAAGAGTTTGACTTCTCGAAGCGAGATGTGCAATTATTTTGAGACGGAGGGAGTACATAGCAATTTCTTAATTTGGAGGATTTGGTTTAGCAAGTTTAGAGATGTTAGGATGGAGAGCAATTTTGTTGATAAAGATGCTTGACAACCAAAGAGAACTACAAGAGGAATTGACACGAGTTTCAACATCACCTGGTGAGACTGATGCCGTTTTTGGGTCCTAAATCCCAATAAAACTCAAAAGAAAAGAGACCGAAACAGCAATAATTGAAGCTTTAGTACAAATGTACAATATCTTTTAGAGTTCAAATGTACAATATCTGCCTTCGAGTAACCCTAAAAATCAATTCCTTCACCCCTGCAGATACTTGAGCTGCAACATTAACAACTGTAATGTGATGCGTTTTAGATGGCCACCAAGAAGAGCATCGATTAAACCTAGCCCAACCTAACAGCAGGAATCGTGCATACAAAGTCCATGATAAGGTCAGGCAGGCCACACCATCCCAAGCACCGCGAGAAACCAAATTGGAAATACTAGGTCACTAGGAGTCTAGGATATGGGGTTCACCACGGCGCGAACTAATCAGACGTTAGGACGGAAACAAAGACCAAATACCGAGGAGGGCAGGCCACTGGAGGAGGGGTGGGTGGTGGCGAACCTTGAGCCATAGGAGCTGTTCGCCATGGCGGAACCAGCAGAGGCGAACCCCGAGGACTGGAGCCCAGAGAGTTCGAGATCGGCGGGACGAAGAAACCCAAATTTGCTCGCTCCGCCGCCAGCGCCAAGCAATCCCGCCGGTGGCTTCAGGGAAGGGAAACCGGCCTCTGGTGATGGGGCCGTTATAATTGGGAACTGCAGGATTACGTGGGAGATCGGACGGCGGAGGGTAGCCGGTGACGATGGCAAACTAAAACGCGTCGATGTGGCCGATGCCCGATACTTGTTCTTCGGTTTGATGCTTTAAGCAGTCGCGTACTATCGCATCGCGAAGCTTCCTACCGTCCTGCGCAACCTGTCGTTTGACAAGTGCAGATATCGAGCGAGCTCGGCTGGGCTTGGATTTGTTTGGCTCATTTGTAGTACTTCAAATGACATATTAACCATCTTGATTCGTTAGTGAGATACTAGCTCGTTAGCATAAAAAATATAGAGTAAATTCCGTGCATCATACAATAGCTTGTTAGATGGGTGTAGATTAGTCCAATAACTTCTAATATACTCAATTTAGTACAATAACTTGATATGTGGGTGTGGATTGGTACAACAAGTTATAAAATGGTCAATCTTGTTTTTTGAGCATGGTAAAAATGGTCAATCTAATACAATAACTTGATAGCTTAAGCATACAATAATTAGTCCACAATAAAATTTTCACCACAATTGGACCACGAAACAACATCTATGAATTAATCCAATTAATTATAAAAAATTCATAGATCTAAAGCTATATTAATTTTTATATTATATATTCTCTCGTGCGTGATCTACTTATCTAGAGTCCACCAAAATTGAAATTTTCATTATATGTTATTTATAATTTAATATGATTTTTAAAAAAATTTAGCTAAAATAAAGAAAAAAAAAAAAAAGACAAAAGCGGCTTCAAAACCCCTCATAACCAGGCCACAGAGACATGTCTGCATAGTTTTAAAAGTTAAGAGATGTGTTTTGATTAATTTTAGAGTTCAGGGAGTGAAAATCAGACTTTTCGTGAAAGTTCAGAGACTTTAAATGGACTTTTTTTTTTTTTTTTTTGCGGCCGAGCCTGCTAAAGTAGAGTATTGGGGTTTAAATAAGTTGCGCTTGTTACTTTGGGCCTCGCTACGAGCACGCGAGCATGGTATCTTTATTCTTTATTAGTATAAAATTAATCATGCTCCAGCCTCTCCGTCACAAGATTGCATAATTCAGAACATCAAAGCATTGAGAATTCGGATGTCTACAAAGAAAAAAAAAGATGGATGAGTACAGATTTACTAAAAATAATCTAGGTGGTTCAAGTTAGATTACATGTTACGAGAGTGGTGTTGCATAGGCAGTCCGAGAGCAACAATCTAAAAACCATTTCTCTCAATATGAGAACTATCCACTTAGGCAATGCACTATCACATGTAATTAATATCGAAAGCAAAGTCTCACTAGCTATATATATCTCAACATGTAAGTTGTCCAACTAAGCAATGCACTATTACAAACAATTAAAATCTACTAAGCACATGCAACTATAATGTCCATGTGTTGAGATCTAACTTTATTTCTCAAAACTTTTATCTCAAACTTTGAAGTTGCATGAAAAAGCTCAATTAGGAATAAAGACAATCGGAGAAGTTAGCGAAGGTAGCTTCGCGGGAAGAAGGACACCGCGCAGAATCAACATCCGATTTAGTAATTTATCCTCATGAAGACAACAAGGACGACTTCGCAAATACTAACTTTGCCCGGTCTTCATGGCTGAAACAAAGAGACAAAAGAATTAGCACCGGAAAGCTCAAGCGATGAATACGACTTTGCTGGAAAGATATAGTTAGAAATAATTGTAATTGTAAACTTTCAAGTTTTCATGTATTCGAAGTCGGGAGACCCTTATAAATACCCCCGACACCCCTTGTAAAAAGCCATGTTGAATGGCTATTTTTGTAAACCATAACTCATCAATAAAGAGGCTGTGGCGATATTTTACCAAACACCATGTTAGCGAGACACATAAGCATTTTATTGTCCACGTCATCTTGCCACACAATCAAATAATGCTTAGCGATACATATTATATAATATCATGTCCATACATCTCCGAATTCTCAGTGGTTAAGAGCAGTAGATTCCTTCTTCACGGCAACGCCCAGGAAAATCCTTCTAGTTCTCTGTACATGTACAAGGCATTTGGACCAAGAAATCTTTATAAAAAAAAGAGCCCATGTCCTATATTCCTAGTCTAGAGAACACCACTTTTCTCAACTAGGAAATAAACACAAAGTTTAACACAAAGTGGGATTGGTCACTGCACCCAGAATGCAATCTTGATTCACTCCTTTACTGTAGCATTTTCACATTCCGCACTGCCACACCACACCTCTCAAGTGTGCAAATTTCCGTCTATAAATATGACAAAATTTCTCTTGTCATGCACGCCTTAAGAGCAAGTATCACCTTTTGAGCAACCTTTCTCGTCTTTCTTTGGTCTTCACTGTTTTTTCAACCCTTCACGACCAAGGGAGTGTTTAGTTGGTGAAAAAGTTAGGCTTCGGCTATCATCAGGGGCGGAGCCAAGATATAGGTCTTAAGGGGGCTAATTAATGGAGACTTAACTAAAGTCAAGAGATTTAATGGTAAATTAATGGCTAAGCTACTTTAATTTCTATGGAAAATCAACCTCCCAGGGGATGCCAGGCAGCCCGTCCTGGATCCGCCCCAAATACTCGTAGAAGACTTTTTCGTTTGTCTTGATAATTATTATCTCATTATGGAGACTTAAAAGATTTATGCAGTACTTTTATTAAACTATACTGATTTGTTTTTATTTATTTACATTTAGTGCTCCATATGCTTATGCATAAAAAATCGATCTATAAAAATCTTGAAGCTTTTTTTAAGCAACTCCAACCCATTTTTTTATTTGAGCCCCTACCCCAAATTTTAGGGGTTTTAATGAAAATAATCATTTCCAATCTTTTTTTTTTTAAAATAGCCCCTCATTTTTAAATGCCCACCCAAATTATAGTTTCAAGCCCCAGGATCCAAGAGCCCCCTATCCCAATCTCATCTGTGGGTCCCACTCGTCCTCCCCTTCCTCTTTCTCCACGGCAGCCAGGCACGCGTCCGCCGCCGGCGATGGACGACAGCAAAGCCAGCCATGCGCCCCGACTCCGCCCACCAGGTTCCCCGGCTCCACCTAACGACGGCAGTGCTGCTCCTGCCCACCATTCTTGCCGACATAGAAGCCGAAGGAGCGCCGCCGTGTCCATGTCCTTCTTGCATCGAATCCGCTCGAAATTGTCCATGTCCTTCTTGCATCGAATCAATAGTACAGATCACTCTACAAGTACGCATCACTCTAGTATACAAGTACGGATCACCATGGCAGGCTTGCCCATCGAATTGAATCGAATCAAATACTAGTACGTACTAGTTGAATAAGTAGCAGCAGCGGCCAGCAATCGAATTGAATACTAGTACACGCAGCCGGTGGACCTTGCCATACTCGGCTGGGATCCAGCGGATCCAGCGGTGGGCTTCGCTCCCGCGACTGGTAGGCGGTCGGCGGACATACAAGTAGCAGCAGCGGGCCGGCGAAGCTTGCGACCCCGGATCCGGCGTTCGGCAGAGCCAGCGGCCGGGGGCTCCCGCTCGAAGCGCGCTCCCACGGCGGGGCTCCTGCTCGCACCCGCCTCGCGTCCGGCGGAGCCAGAGTCTGAGGCTGGCGCTTGCTCCGGCGAGCGGTGGAGCTAGCGGCGGCGCTGACACACTCTCCTGTCGGGATCCAGCGCTGCGACCGACGTCTTGCTCGCTTCTGTGTGCTATTCGCTGACAGGCGGGTCCAGCAGGATTTAGGGTCCTGTTCTGCTTCACCCATTGGAGTTGATAGTCAATTTGACCCCCTATTTTTTTTTTTTAGTGTGGCGTGCAAATACAAATTTAGGGTCCCGATTTAGGGTCCATTTGCGGAGATGCTCTTAGATTTGCTTTTTTTTAGAAACTAAACACAGAAAACACTACATTTTGAAGCGGGCCCACACCAAGGGCAGCGGCGCGTCGGAATGGCGCGGAACGACCACCCACGCGATAGGTTTCC
>JADLZK010010980.1:0-30468 GCA_015847255.1 Hyparrhenia diplandra
GAAAAGTCTAGCTCGATTCTATGGCGTTGACAGCTCTTAGCTGGAGTTCCTGGCGAAATTGGCTCAGCCTGTCCTAATGTCACATCCGGAAACATATATTAATGCGGTTGGGGAAGGGAATGTAATTGTTCCTACCTATCATCTAACTCATCCACCCTAGCTTCCCTCATGTACCTTTTTCGTGCGTTCTCTTCTTGTTTTTAGTGCGTAGGTCGAGCATAGAGATTTTCGATGGAATTCCAGATTTCACTCACGAACAAGTGCTACTTTTGAGGCCTATGACAAGTGAGTCTTATAAAAACTCTCAATGGTCCACTTCCTTCAAATTTTAGGTTCTCTCAGGTGAGTCATCTGGATTCCACAACCGTAGTCTAGCTCGATTTTATGCGGATTGGAAACTTCTCTTCGTTTTGAGTTCCAGATCGGAAATCGGCTCAGTATGCTTGAAATCTCATGTTTGGTTTTTGGAAATTGATGACACACTTGTGGACTAATCCTTTGCTCTAAGTGGATGATTTGAGAAAAGGATTAGGTGGATGACAAGGAGCATGATGATCATGAACATGGATGATGATGATGGACATGATGGATCGTCAAGCTCGGTGATCGGCTCGAGAGGAACCCGGGAGATCAAGGCGAAGGTATACTTGATAGGGTTTTTCTTTTCGGTGATCAAGACACGATAGAGCGTGTGATCACATTATAGGATAGATAGCCGACTATCAAGAGGGGATGCCGCGACAATCCTTGCATGAAGTGTTTCTAGGTCCAATTGACTTGCATATTGCATTTAGGACATGAGAGCACTAACTTCGATCTTGCCTAACATCTCGACGTGCTAACATTGGTGATAACGTGGTCATCTTCGACGTGTTGGCAACCCCTGGCAAGAGGCGAAGCAAGTTTGAAGCAAAGAGCAAAGAAAAGATGAAGATCAGTTTGTCATAGGGTGGCCGGACGCGCTTCGGCATCGACCGGAAGCACTCACCGGAGCGTCGCGGTCAGTGCGTCTGGCGAAGAGCTCTGCCACCGCGTTTTTGCCGGACGCACCGACGGACCCCTGGACCGGATGCTTCGGTGTCGGCCGAACCGTGGCCGGACCCGTGGACGAAGGGTGCCGGTTGTGGGCCCGTGGGTTTGTCTCGTAGCGGACCGGAAGCACCGATCGGACCCTCGACCGGACCGGCTGGTGGTTCCGGTCGGTCGCGTCGGTCGAGTCTTGAGAGAGCAAATTTTTGGAGCAACGGCTCCATTTCGAGAAGGAGCCATATATATACTTGGTTGGCTGGTTCCTTAGGCCCTCTCTTGCACATTTGAACACTCTAACTTGCTAGTGAGCTTGTGAGACTCCTCTCCACTCATCTCCTCATCACTAATTCAGATTCTTGGTGAGATTGAGAGAGATAGAAGTGCATTGCTTGCATCGGTTGCATTTAGAAGCACTTCATCCTTGAGAAGCCGCGGGATTCTTGTTTTCTTGGGAATTTGCCCCGGTTCCCTAGCGGCTTGGAGCAAGAGGCGGTGTTGAGCTCAAGTGGAGCTTGTTTGAGGCCACACCGGTGGTGATTGTGAGGGTCATTCCTTACCCCGCGGGAGATTCGTGAAAGGAGCACTAGTGGATTGCTCGTGGCTTGTTGGACCCTCTCTTGTGTTCGTTTGCTTGCGCCCATAGGGGTTTTGGCACCGGCCATCAAGCTTAGCACACGCGTCAAGTGAGTGTGTCGCCACAACGAGGACTTAGCGTGCTGGCAAGAAGCACGTGAACCTCGATAAAAATCATCGTGTCAATTGTGTGCTTGCTCGTTGGAGACTTCATATTGATCACGGTGATTGGCTTCCACCTCTACACTTCATCGTCGGTATATCGATCACCCTCTCTAGCATTTACTTGATATACTTGTGTAGTTTTGCCTAGGTTGTTTAGTTGCTTATCTTGCTAGAATTGTTAGCTCCTAGTTGGTAAACTAGTTAGAATCGCTTGTTCACCTAGGAGTAATATAGCGACCTAGCATTTGTGTGGACTTAGAGATATTAGAAATATCATCTTTTGCTTGTGGCTTGCATAGATAGATTGTAGCACCGCTCATTTAGCTTCGCCTCCTTATTTACTAATCCGGGTGCTTAGTGTTGTTGCAAGATTTTTAATAGGCTATTCACCCCCCCTCTAGCCATTAGGACCTTTCAGGCGTGCTTAGAGCTCTCCTCCTTTGTCACCGCATTCCTCTCCGGCATTATATTGGTGCTCGTGTGTTTCGAGGCGGCGACGCAAGAAGGGCGTATGCGTGCTCCGACCGCCATCTTCGTGTCGAGGTGTGCTCCGCCAGACCCTATAGGGGATTTCGCGGCGGCGGGCCGTGCTCGCCGGCTCTACAGGGGGTCTGGTACGGTGGTCGAGGCCGATCTACGAAGCGTAGGTGAGCAAACCTAGCTCTGACGCTTCTAATTAAAATACAATAGTGCTTACGCATCGATTAATGCATAATGGCCGAGATAGAATTAAAGAATCTAGTTGTTGGCAACAATATCTTGACTTAAATTGGTGAGGATTTCTTCCATTTCCACCATGCTTAATTTTGTAGACGATGGGCGATCGAAGCCCCACCGGATGTACCGGGTGAGACGCGGCGGTCGTGAGTACATAGATGGGTTGCAATCTTTCCTAGCTGCTTTGCGAGGAGGCCGATATCTTGTGAGACCTAGATGCCGGGTTTGTGGTGCCCATGTGTGGATTTTGCAAGAACCGGATGCAATACTCAAGTTCGTTTATAGTCCATGCCCACCTAATCCTTCGAGGTTTCATGGCTGGGTACACAAGTTGGAACAAGCATGGAGAAGGTGTCAACGACGGAGAACAAGCGCGAGGGTTCACGAAAGTGGTGCCGGTGGCGAGGAAGAAGCGACATTTGAGGATGAGGAAATAATTATCGATGATGAAGTAGCGAGCTTCTTTGCGAGCCCCTGTCCCTACCGTTGAGGATATGGACAAGTTGCTGCGTGATGGCATGGGCTACGATGAATACACTGGCGATGAGTTGAAGAAGTTGGAACAGCTCTTGAAAGATATGAGGACACCACTGCGTTCGACTAGCGAAAGAGCTTTTCCAAGCTATACGGTACACTAAAAAGCTTCTCCAACTCAAGGCAGAGAACCATTGGACTGACAAGAGCTTTAGACAATTGCTAGGGGTGATTGGGGATATGCTTCCCCCACAGAATGTGTTGCCAAAGACGACATATGAGGCCAAAAAGATCGTTTGTCCACTGGGATTGAAGTTCGAGAAAATTCATGCTTGCATGTATGACGCGCATCCTGTTCTGGGGCGACTATGCAAATCTTGCTGCATGCCCCAACTGTAAAACCTCTCGTTACAAACGAACAACTGATGATGGTGAAGAAGGTAGGGAGGTGCGCCGTAAAGTTCCTCGGAAGGTTGCATGGTACTTTCCAATAATTCCTCGCCTAAAATGTCTTTTTGCAACCTCCGAGGACGCACGACTGATGACATGGCACTCGGATGGCCGGAAGCGTGATGATTATATAAGGCACCCAACAGATGGTATTCAGTGGCGGGACATTGATCACAAACATAAAACTTTTTCTGATGACCCAAGGAATATTCGGTTTGCGAGCTGAGATGGCATGAACCCCTTTGGTAACATGAGTAGCACACATAGTGTCTGGCCGGTGCTATTAACTATCTACAATCTTCCACCGTGGCTGTGTAACACGAGGAGGTACATGATGATGTCAGTCTTGATCTCTGGTCCTCATCAGCCAGGTATTGACATCGATGTGTACTGAGGCCGCTTGTTGACGATCTCAAGCAGCTCACGGAAAGAGGGTGGTGTTAGTGTGTACGATGCTTACAAGAAAGAGCACTTCAAATTACGTGCCCCGCTCTTCACCACAATCCCGATATTCCAGGACACCGTAGCGTGTGCAGGCGGAGCAAAGGAGAGAAAAAGCTGCTTTCATTGCTTAGGCGACACCCGAGACTGTTTGGGTGAATAACTCAAAGAAGAGGGTTTATGTAAAAGCACCGACGTTTCCTTCCTACAAAGCATCCGTACCGTGAGATGAAACATCGGTTTGATGGGACAAAGGAGAAAGCGGCTGCACCAAGGCATTTCAATGGGGAACAAGTCTACGAAAGGTGGTAAAGGATACGACCGCCCGCTTTGACGAACCAAAGGAAAAAAAAGAAAGAGAAAGAGAAAGCAGCTCGAAGAGCGAAACCGCAAAAAAGCACGCCGATAAGAAGAGGTGGAAGAAAATGTCAATCCTATGGGAGCTACCTTCTTTGGAAAGACATAGCGGTTCGCCACAAAGATAGATATCATGCACGTGAAAAAAAAGAACGTCTTTGGAAGTTTGCTTGGGACACTCATGAATGACAAATGGAAATCGAAGGACCATGATAAAGCAAGAGCTGACCTAGAGGAGATGGACATAAGGCCCGAGCTCCTTCCTAACGAGCGAAAACCGGTGCCCGTCCACCTTTGTGCCGTAAACCTGACCCGTCGAGAGAAGCGGGAGTTGTGCGACTTCTTTCGTAGTGTCAAACTTCCCTCCGGATATGCAGCCTAGGTCCAGGAAACTTGTGCCCGCTAAAGAGAACAAAATGCTTCCGATGAAGGCTCACGATTGCGATGTCATGCTCACGGCGATGCTTGCGGTCGGGATCCGAAACATATTGCGGAAAAGGTCCAAAAGGCTATCATTAGCCTCTGCGCCTTCTTTAATGCAATCTCTCGAAGGTGATCGAACGAAAAGCGAGCGATCTTGAAAAGAACATGTGTGACACGATGTGTCTCCTTGAGGCTTACTTCCCGCCGACTTTCTTCGACATATCCGTCCATCTCATGGTCCATCTGGTTAAGGAGATCGGTATCTTGACCGATGTACCTCCACCATATGTATCCGTATGAGAGATTTATGAGTACTGCGAACAGGTTTTCAAAGAGTCGGGTTCACCCCGAGGAAGCATGGCACAGTGCTATTCTACCGAGGAGGTGGTCGATTGGTGTCTCCGTTATGCGACGGTAATCCAATCGGCATCTCCATGTCTCGCCATGACGGAAGGCTAGCGGGGACGGGGTTTCTTGGGGAGAAGCAAATTACTCGAAGAAAGACGACTTTGACAAAGCCCACTCTCTTGTGATGCTACATGAAACAGAGATAGATCCTTACATCGTAGAGCATTATACGTTGTTGCGAAAAGAAAATCCGGATTGGACCGAGTCTCAGTTAACGAGGGCTCATATTAAACGGTTCAACATCTGGATTAGAGACCGACTTGCCAGTTCAGATGACTCTTGCGACAACGAAAAAGCTCGACAGCTGGCAAAGGGGCCTTTCTTCACAGTCACAACTTATCAGGGCTATGACATAAATGGCTACACCTTTTACACCGCTGATCAAGACAAGAAAAGTGTGTACCAGAACTCTAGTGTTCGTATTGTTGCAACTGATTCTAAGGACGTGCGGAAACCATACTACGGCAAGATTGAAGAGATATGGGAACTATCGTATCCAGGAGACATGAAGTACGCCGTTTTTCGGTGTAGATGGGTTCCGATAATCAAAGGTGTCTCAAGAAAGACAGATCACGGCTACACTTGCGTTGACCTTGGACAGGCTGGGCACACGCAAGAGCCATTTGTACTCACAAATCAGGTTAGCCAAGTCTTCTATGTGCGCGACACTAGAAGCAAGAACCTACAAGTGGCTCTCCCAGGAAAAAGCGGGTTATCGAACTTGAAAATCCAGTGGAAGAGGAAGGTATCTATGAGTTCAGTGAAATCCCTTCTTTTGATGCAAAAATCATCCCTAGGATTCTGGCGACCGAGCTGACTCCATACCTCAGAGATGGACATAAAGAGAAGGAGGGCCCCGTGGCAAAAAGGCGCCGAAAAAAAGCCGATGCGCAAATGAGTATGCATAGCTATTCTTTGTTGTTAAAGCTCATGTGACATGTGCAGGTTTATGGTGTGGTTTGAGTGTTTGAACTGGTTGTTGTTCTTTTTGTTATAAAAGTACCTCTAGCTTTTTATTTTTGGCTTTTTATGTGGTGACATATTGGCCTTGGAGGTTGATTTGAGATGGCATACCATCTCTCAATCTTTAAAAGCGAACGTGGTCTCAGTCTTTGTAAAACCGAACATGGTCTATCTTTGTAAAATTATATATAGCTAGCTATATATGCGGGCATATGTATGTGTGGTCATCAATTTGTACGAACAAGCTACTAGCATCATATATTTTATCAAATTGAGCAAGCAGTCATCGAGTTTGCATCGATCATCACACATAGTTTTAATACTAACTTAGCTAGATAGTACATCATCAACAAAAGTAAGTCAAGACAAAGCATAAGATCGATCACATTAATTAGTGTGGTGTCGGCATCGAGCGAATGGCACCACCACCTCGTCACGAGCCTTTTGTACCTTCTCGGCCTTTTAATTCTTCACGTACTCAACAAGCGAGACTCAACGGCCAGGAAGACTTGGTCGAGCCTTTGCATCATGAGCCTCTCCTTCTCGGCCTTCCCTTTCTTTGAGATCCTCAATAACCCTAGAAACTTCCGAAGCTTCCGCATGATGGGTTTCACAACCACCACCTCCAGGCACTACATATATATATGCAAGAAACAATTATATGAGGGGTCCGGATGAGATCGTGTCAACAAAAAAACAAATCACAATCCTCAAATCACGTTCGAAAGCGCAACAGATGAAGAAAAGTGAACTACTACCAAAAGCGGTGGCTAGAGAACTACGAGTACTACGTACCATTCACGAGAACTATATATATGCCAAAAACAGCTATTGGTTTCCACAATTTTGAGTTTTAAACAAGTATATATATATATATATGCTAAGTTTCGGGAGAGGGCTTATACGCTTTTCTTCGTTACCGTTTGAAGCTATTTGTCGTTGTCCGATTGCCCGTGATATATGGTTCAAGGGAGGTTACGTTGTGTTTTAGTTTTAAGCTCAGTAGAGTCTATGTCTGCGTTTTTTCTAGCTTCTCTTACGTAAAACTTCTAATGAATGCTTGTTTCTCTTACGTAAAACTTCTAATAGGCTAAATGAGGTCATCCCGAGAGTGGAAAAAAAGTTTTAAACAAGGCATTATTACTGCGCCAACGACGAGCTTGCTTCCTTCTCCTTTGGCGTCGCCTTCGCCGCCAGCTTCACGGCCGCTTGCCTCGGCGCCCATTGCCGAGGACTTCTCCTTCGCCCTCGCCTCCGCCCGACTTCTGGCGGCCGCTAGCCGCCTCGATATTGCCGGGGAGGCGAAGTACAAGGCCTCGACAACGGTAGCGGCGTCGCGCCGCCCGCATCGGCATGCATGTCGTGCCCGGCGGTGGCGACTCAACTCGGTGTTGCGGCGCGCAACTCCTCCAACGCCATCGGCGCATGCGCTTCCGCCTCTCCATCATCAGCATCGCTAGGGTTTGATGCCTCTGAAAGTGGCCACGGGCTTCTAGTCTTCCACAGAGACAAGGACGAGGCGGGCAGATGCCCAGCTTGTTGTACCCCGTGGAGGTGGCCGGGACGCCCTTGTTGAACGTGGCGGTGTCGTCACCTCTGTCTTCACCTCCGTCGACATCGCCGGGGACAAGGAACCGGGGACGAACCTCCCCGTCTTTGGGTCCCTCTCCTATGCCACTTCATCTTCGACGGCGGCGGGGGGAGGGGAGAGGGCAGGAGGAAGGAATGGCGGCGGCGCGTGGTGGGCGGGGAAGAGGCTAGGAGCGCAGCGGCGGGCGCTGGCGGGAAGTGAAGGAGTTGAAGCAGAGTGGAGCACGCAAAAAAAAAAGCGAGTGGAGGGAAGGAGTTGAAGCAAAGACGTATAGGCTACGACGCGGGCATTTTATAGTCGCATGTATCCAACACGGGAAAAAAAAAATGTCAAGAGTTATTGAACCATGATTCTCTCGGTCCAAAAAAATTGGGATAGACGGCACTTGCATCTGATCAAAAAAAAATTGGCGACGCTGCGTGCAATTTGGTCAAATTAGATTTTAAAAAGTCAAAGAATTGCGTTTTTTTTTTGTTGGACACCTCAAATAAATCTCAACCCCGTCGCGTCGGTTAGATTCAAGTCCCCATCTCCCATGGAACAATATTTTACATGAACAAATCGTGACAACGACATGTTTGAACAATATTACAAGCACGAATAAATATATATTCTTTTTCTTAGAACCAATAAATATATATATATATATTCTTTTTAGAAGAATAAATACATATTCTAGGAGGCGCCACGGATGATGGGGTGCGGCGGCAAAATCGACCGCCAACCGCGGCGAAGGGGAAGTTTTCGACGGCGTCCGCCTCACCCTTTTTTTTTTCGAAAAAAAGGGGGGGGAAGAGTTCAGGCTTGCCCCCTCCCCCGCATGAGGTTCACTCCACTCTTACGTAGTCTGTTCCTCTTCCGCACCCCTCATCTTGTACCACTCCGATGGAGGGTGGTTCTACCGTGGAGGGAGGGGGGGTGCAGGCGTCCGTCACCGCACCTTGGCTCCCCCGCCGCCGCCGCCGCGGGACCCACCCCTCGGGTTGTGGCTCCCCGGCCTCCCGTGCTCAGGCTCCGTCTCCTCCTCCCCTCAGAAAGAGCGCCCGCTAGCTTTTTGAATTCCATCGATGACTGGCTGGCGCTGCGGAGCGGGATATGGCGCTCCTTCGCATCCGGCGGGGAACGCCCGACTTCCACCTCGCCGGTGAGTCGCTTGATTGCCCTTGTGCTTACGCCGGTTTTCCTAATCACATTGTTTGTTTGCGCGCAGTGGCGTACCCGAGGAGTTGGGCGGAGGAGAAGCTGCAGCGTGTGCGCGGTGGTGCAGCGCGCACTTCATCGTGGCGCCGTGATGGTGATGGCGATGGCGGGTCGATGGTGCGGGGCGGACCTCGGCGGGGGTGGAGGGTTCCTCGAAGGGCGCACACTGGCGAACTACGAGATCTCCTCGATGGCTATGCGCCTACGGCAGACGCGGTGGTCCACGAGGTCGACATCGACGCCCTTATCAATGAGGGAGATGCTTAGTTTGTAGTACCTAGGCACGGTGAGGTGAGAAAGAAATTGGGCGAGTTGGGAGATCAAAATGGATGTTTTTTGTATGGTTTAGAGTTTGGTGAACTGTAGGCTGTTAGAAAGTGCCTGTGATGGCTGTTCTTTTGGTTGCTATGCACGGGTGGACATGGACGGGTGAATACGGGTGAATCGAGTGTAAAGATGCCCTGTTTGGATTAGATTTTGGATTCTCAAAATCTTGATTTTAGCTAGATTTCTAGAATCTAGATTTTTTAGACAAATTTTGAATGTTGTGTTTGGATACCTAGATTCTAGAAACAAATTTTATGGTTATAGACATGTGGATGGGCAAAATCAGGTAAAATCTTCTCTTGGACTGATTACGGATTTTTACAATCGACAATCGATTCTAGAATCTACGGTATGTTTGGAAGCTACACAGATTTTTTTCTCAAGGATTTTAGAATCTGTTGGATCCAAACATAATGGGGTCATCCTCGGTAGCTGAAATGCAATGTGAGACTTGTGTACTAGTACTAGTATTTGGAATTTGAAACAGAGTTTGGAGTTAGGAGGGAGAAAGACTAGGCTTTTGGCGGCACTACGGCACTCCCAGTTAGAAATAGAAATCGGGGGGTTTTTTCTTTTTGTGAAGGGTCGGCGAGGAGCCAGGGACATTGGCGCCGTGCTCGCCCAATTTCAATTTTGAGCGGAGGGCGGGAGGAGAGTGGTGAAAGCGAGAGTTGTTTTCGTTTCACTTCCGGCCGGGGGACACTACACCGAATGAGTTTTTGTAGTGAGCGTGGGTTGGACTTCAAAATGTATTCAAATTAGGAGACTTGTCAAACTTTGTACATATAAATACTCTCTCGATCTTAAGTTATTTATTTCAAAATTCTTGGAGAGCTAGAGCATTCCAAATTTGAACAAAATTTTGATAATAATATAACATTATAGAGAAAGCGGGTTGTTACGCTAAAGGTTGATTTCGGCTGATTTAATAGTACCCTGTGAGACAAGATAAGATGAAACAAGATGAAGCAAGAACAAGCAAAATTGTCGAAGAAAGACCTAGGGAAAATATGTAGTGCAAACCACCGTCTTCGTGTTGTAAACCATGGCAAAAAAGTCATCTAAATTCACCAAAAATTCACACATATAGATGATATGATGATACACAACCTTGTAAAATATCTAATCCAAACTCGACTTCGTTTGTGAGATATATAAAAATAACAAATTTCAAGCGAGAAAGTTGTCAGTCAATTTGTTAGAAATTTGTTATTTTTATAACTCTCGATCACAAACGGAGTCGAGTTTGGACATGATATTTTACAAGGTACAATGTATCATCATATCATCTACATGTGATTTTTTTGATGAATTTACATAATTTTGCCGTGGTTTACAGGTGTTTACACGAAGATGGTGGTTTGCACTACATATTTTTTGCCGAAAAGACCTAAGCTATGAAGACAAATATGGACATCCCTCGGGTCCAGACTCGAACACCATCGAGACGCTTGTGACCCTCAACAGGATTATAATCTCCAGCGTAGGTCTTAAGCGCTAGCCATGGCCATGACCAGGGCTCGAGACCTACACGGGAGATTATAGTCCTACGGCCACGAGCCCCTCTCTTAGATGTTAAAAGGGACGATAGAGAGCTACTGCTGCTGTATATTCACTTGGACCGCACCACAACTTGTGCCCACAACACAAGATCTATTATCTTCAAATTGCTCCAGGAGGATAGATAGATGTGTATATGATCTTCTCTTTGATCCTTTTAAAATCTTCTTTGTGGTTGTACCTGGGATCAACCCAAAAAAAGGTATTTAAGACAACACAATTTTTATACAAGTTAGATGGCAGGAGTCACATAAATTTGTAACACAAGAAGATACCTTTCCTGGCGTTCGCGCGGGATCCGATGCTAGATCTTTTGCCTCCAAGGTCGTCCTCATGGGTCGCAACAACAAAGGCGATGAGGGTGACATCTCCTTGACAAGGCCTCTCCCTCCCCATTATGGGGCGTAGTACTTAGGTGTGAGCAGGAGTGTTAATATTATCGGTGAACATGGAAGAATTATTTTCTTCACCTTCCTCCGACTTTTCATCCAGTTTTTCGCCCTGAAAAAAAATATAGTCAACAAGATATGAGTATGATAGAGAGAGCTGCTAAACCATTGCTTCGTAGCGACTTCATGTACTACAATTAACAATAAAATGACAGCATCTCTGCCGTAATCTTTGTACTACACAAGTTACGATCGCTCTTAGCAAAGTTATAGCCTAGTGGACGGCCCATCTATCATACATGGGGACACCACAAAAAAAAAAAAAAAAGACGAGAAGAGGTAAACGAAGGGTGGAAATATAATTTAGTTTCACTCTCGGGGTTCCCGACATAAGTTTGCTAAAGTGGAAAGTTTATAGATCTAGGATTGGTTGGCTAGTGAAAAATGAAATGCACTTTGGGATTAGATTCGGGGTTTACCTAAGAAGAAATGTGTTTTTTCGCGTTTTCTTAGGCCTCCTCCCACACTTTTATAATCTCCCGCATAGATCTTTGTGTTTATACCTGAATCAATCGAAAAAAGGTATTTAAGGCAGATAAAATGAACCACAGATATGCAAGACAAAACAAAACCTTTTTTAGAGCCATTCAAAAAAAACTTCAAAAAAGGGTAATGCACTTTACAATTTAGATTTAGGTGTTTACCCAACAAGATGTGCTTCTCTTGCGACTTTTTCTTCGCCGCCGCCCCAACCCACAAGTAAAACACCGGAGATCCTGACGGCGGCCGGGACTTCGCGGGACGGCGGCGTCGGCAATCCCTGTCGAATGACGCGATAAACGCCTCGTTCTCCTCCGCGCTCCCACGCCGGCCGGGATCCCCGGTCAGGAAGTCAAGACGATGACGCGACCTCACCGTAGCCGCTACCCGGGGACACGAGGCCCCCGACGGATCCCAGATCCGCAACCACCCAAAAAAACTTACGTATTTCTTTGTTTCGATAACCACATGAAAAATCATATCTAGATCCATGGGTGTGATAAAGAGGTGCACCCGCCAAGGATGGAGACGCCTTGGCGCCGAGGACGAGGCAAATCCCTATGTCGGACTGCTCTCTACTCTTTATTTGGTAAGATTTGGTGAGAAGAGTTTGGAAGTCACTAGAAGAGGCGAGAAGAGTGGTGGTACTACTAGTACTACTAGTATGGGAGGAGAAGGAAGCGACGAGAGTGACGAGAGACTGGGAGAGAGAAAGACAAGAACTTTTAGTAGAGTATTCAATGCGGACACCATGGCCCCACGGGCACCCGGTTTCAAACGCAACTTTTCTAAGAGCGACTATAACTTGTGTAATACACGTACACCTAGTATTTCAAATTTAAACAGAGTTTGGAGGAGGGAGACAGAATGTTTTAGGCTTTTGGAGCCACGCTCCTCCAAATTTCAATTTTGAGCAGAGGGTGGGAGGAGGGTGGAGAAAGCAAGAGTAGTTTTGTTTCATTTCACTTCAGTGCGGGGGACACTTGTAGCGAGTGTGGGTTGGATTTCAAATATGTATTCAAATCAGGAAATTTGCCAAAGAAAGGAGGACAGACCTAAGCTACGAAGACAAATATGGACGTCCCTCGGGTCCAGACTCGAATAGGGATGACAACAACACCGTTGAGACGCTTGCGGCCCTCGACAGGATTATAATGTCCAGCGCAGGTCTTAAGCGCTAGCCATGTCCATGACCAGAGCTCGAGACCTATATGGAAGATTATTAATTATTATAGTCCTACGGCCACGAGCCCCTCTCGTCGATGTTAGCAGGGACAATGAGTACCAACTACAGCTACTACTACTATTCACTTGGACCGACTGGCGGAAGGAGGCACACCAGCTCTACCAGTTGCAGGGTTAGATCCTTTTGAGCACCTGTAACGTTGTGGAGAGTCTTAGCATCCAGTTTTACACCTTGAAAAATAGAATAGCCAACAAGATATGAGTACTACAGGGAGCTAATAAACCATTGCTTCTTCATGTATATAATTAACAGTAACATATGTTACCTCCACAAGTTGTCGGGAAAATGTCTTTTCTTCACTTTCATTGAGTTTTTCACCTAAAGAATAGAATAGCCAACAAGATATATGAGTACTACAGGGAGCTAAACTATTGCTTCCTAGCAGCTTCATGTATACATTTAACAGTAAAATGACATAGCATCTACAAGAGTTTGCTAAACTAGTTTGCCATCCTTGGATTTTATGCAAAAATGAAAAAAAAAGTTGGCTTATCTTATTTCAGCTTATAATACTATTCAATCAGCCAAAATCAGCCGAACATATTCAATATGTAGTAGTAGTCTTGTAGAGTGTTTGATGTCGACACCATGGCCCCCACGGGCACCCGGTTAATGTAGGGCGACACATTTTTGCTTCTTAAATCTTGCTAAGGGCGATCAGAACTTGTGTACTATTTCGAATTTGAAATAGAGTTTGGATTAATAGGAGGGAGAAAGACTGTTTTTAGGCTTTTTTTTTTGAGTTGCCTCTTACTGCGGGGTACGGTTGTAGTATCTATTCATACACACTCACACACACACTACACGCACCACGACACACACTACCCGTGTACAACCGGACCTAACTACAACTAGTACACACACTATCACGGGAATCGAACTAGCGCCCCGTTTGCTTGCTCCCGGCGAGCTAACCAACCGAGCTACGCTCGGTCCTCGCTGTTAGGCTTTTGGCGGCACTCCCGCATTAAAAATAGAAATCATTTTTTTCTTTTTTTCTTTTTGTGAAAGAGTCGGCGAGGAGAGGGACGGGGGCACAGGGGCCCCGGGAGTACTGTGCATGCGAATCCTCCGAGTACAATAGGGCCCACGCTGCCTATCGTCGTTCCGTCCATCCTTGGTGCAGGTCGCTCGGTGTCATCTGCACTGCTGCGACTCCTTTTTCCATGACCGACCTGTAGGGTCACATATGGAGTCATTTGACAGGCTGTTCGATGCAATCTTGGGAGAAGGAAGAGAGAGAGAGAGAGAGAGAGAGAGAGAGAGAGAGAGAGAGAGAGAGAGTTTGGCCAAGCTCCTGCATCTCCATTTGATATAGGGCTGCCAAATTTGTTTTCGACACAATTAGTTGGTGAAATATTCTGATTTGTAGCACTTTTTCGTTTGTATTTGGTATTTATTGTCTTACCATAGAGTAATTAGGCTTAAGATTCATCTCGCTCTTTTCAGCCTAAACTTTGTAATTAGTTTTTTTGTTTCTCTATATTTAAATACTCCATGCATGCGTAAAAAGATTTGATGTGCCGAATGCTTGTAGCATTTTTGGGTTGCATGGGAACTAAACACCCTCCATTTGCACAAAGGCACCATCGACCGCACACCTACTACTACTATTCACTTGGACCGCACCACAAAGATCTCGTATTATCTTCAAATTGCTCGAGCACCATAGATAGATGGATATGATCTTCTTTTTAATCCTTTTATAATTTCCTGCCCACTAGTTCTTTGTGGTTTATGCAGGATCAACCCGAAAAAAGATATTTAAGACAACACAATTTTTTTGCACAAGTTAGATTGAGTCACATACTGAGTAGATTTGTAAGGCGACACAAATGCACTGTTCCTAGTGTTTGCTCTAGATCCGGTCTTTGGATCTGCCTCCAAGGTCGCCCACATGGTCTGCATCCACAAAGATCATGAGGTTTGTAAGACATATGACAAGGCCACCCTAGGTGTGGGCAGGAGTGTTAGTATCGAAGTTTTTCATCTAGATTTTCGACTAAAAAAAATACGACGGGGAGCGCTTGTAGTAGAGTAGCCAACAAGATATGACTACTGAAAGGGAGCTGCTTAGTAGAGTAGCCAACAAGATATGACTACGACGGGGAGCTGCTAAACCATTGCTTCCCTAGCGGCTTCATTTATACAATTAACGAGAAATTATGAAATTTAACCCATTATCGTGTGCCGCTAGAAATATGACCGGAATTCGCATGCCTTATGAAATATGACCCATGTCACGCGAGTTCTTATGAAATCTGGATTTTTTAGGATTTTTGTATTTTCTATAAATTTAGAAAATTTCTTTAAGCTGTTTGAGAATGGGAAAGGACATCATTACCCTTTCCTCAATTCCTCTTGAGCCCGTCTGGCTCACGGAGAGTCGAGACCGAGCACGACGTTCGTCTTGAGTCCGCGAAGTGCAGCGTGATAGCGCCGTAGCCGCCCGAACCGCCGTCCGGCGCCCCAAGTCTACACGCCATGCGCTCTCATCTTTGCTCCTCCCGGCGCCTCATTTGCCCGGCCCACATCCATAGGGTGGCAGCGCGTGGCAAAGCTGCCACGATAGTCGGCGTGTTGGTAGGCGGCCCCGATGCCCTAAACAAAGTGAAAAATGGCCCCTGTAATTATTGAAAACGGAAAATTTGAAAAGCCTAGATTTCATAGCAAATCGCACAACATGGGTCATATTTCGTAAAAATTTTTAATTTTGTGTCATATTTCTAGCGGCGGGATTAAATTACACAATTTCTCACAATTAAAAGTAAAATGACAAGTGTGTCTCCAAGAGTTTGCTAAACTAGCCTACCATCCTTGGATTTTTGCAAAAACAAAAAAAAAATTGACTCACGTTCCTCTATTTGCTTCCTTTAGAAGGAATATTACGTCCTAGTCATCAAGATTCCCGTTTCTCTGCATTCATCGTGTGGGCCCACTTGTAATTTTCTAAATACGTATATCCATGTGACATCTTGTTTTGAAGAATTAATTGAAACAAATTTAATGGTGTAATCGGAAATTAATTTAGATTTTTGGTTTGTCGGTTAAAACATTTTTAGGTATTTTAAATTGTGGGG
Source organism: Hyparrhenia diplandra (assembly GCA_015847255.1). Taxonomy (NCBI): domain Eukaryota; kingdom Viridiplantae; phylum Streptophyta; class Magnoliopsida; order Poales; family Poaceae; genus Hyparrhenia; species Hyparrhenia diplandra. Next base: position 15,934 of record JADLZK010010980.1, read on the forward strand.
CCGCCGGTGGCCATGCTCTCTCTCATCTATAATTAATCTGGACGCTTCGCGACAAGGAACCGAAGCGTTCACGTTAGCACGGCCGCCGGCTCTACCTCTGCCGCCGCGACGAGTCCCCGTAGTATTGTTGGAAAAGGGTTTGGGTCAAAATTTTTTGGGAATATAAAAACTCGTCGTTCCGTCCATCCTCGTAGTGTCATCTGCACCAGCATGGGGGTCAGTAGAATCATAATCATGATGATGACATGCACGAACACGCGTATGCGATAGGTGTACTGTACATCAGGGGTCACGTATGGAGTCATTTCACATGCCTGTTTGATCGATCGAGAGAGAGAGAAGGAGGTGAGTGTTCGATGCCAAATTTTTTTCAACACAAGGCCAAAATTTGCCTCTTTACGGAACAAATCAAGCTGAATTGTTTTGAGCCACAATGCACAAACTAGCAATACAGGTTTGATACAGAGCAAAAATAGAAAAAAACAACGAAGCATGCGGGGTATGGCGACCACCGCGCAGAAAAGTGAACCAAACACTCGCCTTGGGTGCGTGGCATGCCTAATCTTTACGCTAGCGGCGAAGTTGGGGCGTGATCAAAACACCCCCTTAAGCTCTAGCCATGCGCATGATACGTGAAGCGGAATCCACGTGAAGCAAGGCGAGGCCAGCCGATAGCATGCAAGAAGAAGGTTGAGAGGTGGAGAAGGATCTCCAAGCGAAGAAGATGTGCTTTTCTTGCGACATTTTCTTCGCCTCCTCCCCATCCTTTTATAATCTCCCGCGTAGGTCTTTGTGTTTGTACCTAGGAAGAATCGGGAAAAGGTATAAGACAGCAAAATTATTGAGCAATGTTGTACAAGCTAGTAGATAGCATGAGTCACACAGATATGCAAGACAAAACAAAACCTTTTTATAGCCATTCAAAAAAACCCTTCAAAAAAAGGAAGGATAATGCACTTTACAATCTAGATTTCGGTGCTTACCCAAGAAGATGTGCTTCCGCACCGGACCCCAGATTTGCAACCACCAAAAAAAGAAAAGAAGATGTGCTTCTGCGACGGACCCCAGATCTGCAACCACCAAAAAAAAAAAAAAACTTTTGTATTAGCTGCTTCAAAAACCACATGAAAAACCATATCTAGCTGCATGGATGTGATAAAGAGCACCACCTACCCAGGATGGAGATGAAGGCGAAGGCGAGGTAGTCCCCTGTGTCGGATAGCTCTGTACTACTCAGGTTTGGTTGAGATGAATTTGGAAAGTCAGGACGGAGAAGAGGTGAGAAGAGTACTAGTAGGTGTAGTATGGGAGAAGGAAGAGACGAGAGAGGCTGCGAGAAAAACCGCCCATAGTAGCACTATAAAGGAATCTGAGGTGGCAACTGTAGAGTGTTCGATGCGAGCACACCATGGTCCCACGGTTAATGTAAAAGGGCTTAATTGTAACTTGTGTGCTATTTCGAAATTTCAAACATTATTTGGAGTAATAGGACTAGGGAGAATTAGGAATTGGCCCTGAAAAAAGTTTGTCCTACTCTATCCCAACTACCATCGTGTGGGCCCACTTTGTTAATTTTATCTAAATACTATATCCATGTGATGTCTTGTTTTGAAGAATTAATTGAAACAAATTTACGATTATGTCGAATTTAATTTAGATTTTTGGTTTGTCGGTTAAAACATTTTTTAGGTATTTTAAATTGTGGGGCCCTCAACGTGCGTTCGAACCATGACTCTTGTTGTTGTTTAAATTGTGGGGCCTGTCGGTGGCCATGCTCTCTCTCGTCTATAATTCGACGCTTCTGCGACAAGGAACCGAAGCGTTTCACGTTGCCGCGGCGGTACGGCTCATCCAAAGACGGGTGCGTAGAATCGTAATCATGATGATGTTGACATGCACGAACACCGTGTATAGTAGGTGTACTGCTTGTACATCGGGGGTCACGTATGGAGTCATTTCACATGCCTGTTCGATCGAGAGAGAGAGAGAGAGAGAGAGAGAGAGAGAGAATGAGGTGAGTGTTCGATGCCAAATTTGTTTCAACACAATTCCAAAATTTGCCTCTTTACGGAACAAATCAAGCTGAATTCGTTTGTTGAGCCACAATGCACAAACTAGCAATACAGGTTTGATGCAGATTCTTGGAGAGCCGAGCATTCCAAATTTTAACATTTTTTGATAATATAACAACATTACGGAGAACGAGGGTTGTTTTGCTAATGCCTGATTTTGGCTGATTTAATAGTATTCCGTGAGACACAAATGTTTGAAACAAGATGAAGCAAGAGCAAGTTTAACATTGTCAAAAAGAGGAAGCAAGACCTAAGCTACGAAGACAACATGAAGCCGCAAGAAGAGCGGAGCCGGGGAGCCGCAAAAATCGAGCTTCTCAGGCTCCTAGCGACATGGCCCAATGTCGAGTGAGAGGGAGAGGGAGGGAGAGAGAAAAGTGGCTCCTAGCTACGAGTGGGGTGCAGGAGGAGCCGAGCCAAAAGCTTCTTTTGCCAAACTTGTTGGCAGGCGAGTCGAGCGCGCGACTCGGAAAAATGCTTTCGACTTCGGCGAGGAGAGGGAGTGGCCCGGCGGCGACCTCCGGCACCCATACTTTTATAATCTCCCGCGTAGGTCTTTGTGGTTGTACAAGCTATAGCATGAATCACACAAATAGACAAGACAAAACAAAACCTTTTACGACCACTAAAAAAAACTTCAAAAAGAAGTGCATTTCAGAGATCTCAGCGGTGTTTACCCAAGAAGATGTGCTTCTTTTTGCGACATTTTCTTCGGCCTCCTTCCCAACCCAACACTTCAGAGACCACATGAAGTCGAGATCTAAACGGCGGGACTCGATCCAGATCTGCAACCACCAAAAAAAGAAAAAACTTCTATATTCTTTGTTTCAAAAACCACATGAAAAATCATATCTATTTGCATGGATGTGATAAAGAGCACCACCCGCCTGGGATGGAGATGAAGGCTAAGGCGAGGCAGACCCATGTGTCGGATCGCTCTGTACTCGGGTTTGGTTGAGATGAATTTAGAAAGTCACGAGTCGGGGACGGAGGAGAAGAGGTGAGAAGAGTACTAGTAGGTGTAGTATGGGAGAAGGAAGAGACGAGAGACTGTGAGAGAAAACTGCCCATAGCACTACAAGGAATCCGAGGTGGCAACTGTAGAGTGTTCGATGAAGACACCATGGTCCCACGGTTAATGTGAAAGGGCCTATTTCGAAATTTCAAACATTGTTTGGAGTAATAGGACTATGGGAGAATTAGGAATTTGGCCCTGAAATAAGTTTGTCTTAGGAATCTGGCACCATTTTTTTTGAATTTGGGAATCTGGCCCCAAAACGAAAATTTGTTAGGAATCCGGCCTTTCGTCACTTTTGGAAAATATGCATGGTTACGACTAACAAAACATCCAACTTTTCATCATGCATGTGATCGATAGATCGATCAATCCCAATTTAAAACTTGCTCATAGTGCCCCACAACAACACCACGGAAGAAACTTTCACACTCCTTGCGGATCCTACACTCCTCGCTCTGAGAACATCCTCCACGTGCGAAATGAATCTGTTCATCCGTGAATGGCGGCGCACCAGTTTCGCCCTCTGCACCGATGCCCGTCATGGCGAGGCACCGGTGGTGCTGGAGGACGGTATTCTCTACTCCAATTTGGCGGTATATGTGCCGTCATCAAGTCGCTCCTCAAGAAATCCCATGCATGTCGCGGGGCCGTTCAACGAGTTCCAGTTCTGCGGTTCGCGACGTCGGCCAGCCGTCGCCGGGTGGTCGCCGCCGATCTCACACAACACCGCCGTGCATAGTCGTCGTTCGCGGCACGGTGTTGGCCCAGGTAGAAACACAAGAGCAAGAACATACTTGGCGGTTTCATGCCGACGCTGGGCGGCGCGCGCGGCTTCTCGAAGCGGCGGCATGGCGGTGCGGCGGCCTTCGGCGAAGCGGCATACATCCCGGCTTTGAAGCACACCTCCGGGTTCCGACGGCGGCGAGCTTAGTGATAAGATTCTCGCGATACTTGAGCGAGTAGTACGGCCCACCAGCCCCCGCCGGCCGGTCAAAGACCGGTCCGGCGGGATGCTCCGTCCCACCGGGGGTCGCCGACGCCGCTTTCATCCGTGAAGAGGTGGCCCGCAGATTGTGGAGGTCCTCCATGGGATTCGAGACCTTGGCGACACCAATCGCAATCTCTACAAGCATGTCACGCGGAAGGTTTTCCATGGCGCTGGCGCGGCATTTGGAGCTTTTTGGTGGGGGGGCGCTCTAGCTACGTTTTGTGCGGCGAAGAGTTGGTCGGCGGCAATAATGCGGGTGCTAAGACTGGTGCAGGGGCGTGGTTTATGGGCGGGGCAGCGCGGCGGTGCACTCGGCAGAGGTGTCGAAAGCCAAATGGGCGAGCGAACTATCGGTCTTGGCGTCACGTAAGATAAATGTTTTCAAAGCGTACATGTTTTCCCATGACAAGATGATCTCAAATCAAAATGTTGTAAGCTATAAAGTTTCATGGATATTTGAGAACTACAATCATTATGTTGGTGGTTTGTCTATCCGACGTCACTTAAAAAATTTAAATTTAAATTTCCAATTTTTTTTGAAATTGAGACCTATATATATATATAGTTTATCTTTACAAGATAATGTGAAACCAAAAAGTTTTCAACTAGAGAGTTTCACAACTTAGCAAGACCTACAATTCTTATTTTGGTTGTTTCCCCATCCGACATAGTGCTAGTGACATTGTTCACGAATCTTAGAAATTTGTCTTCTACTTTCATAAACTCTATGACACATGTGTAAATCTCGTGGACAGTGTTACCGCGACATCATCATATGAATAAATGACCTACATAAAAGATGTACATCTTAAGAAGTTATACAAGTTTTGACCATAGATTAAAAAAGAAAAATTAGGGTTCTTGTTGGAAGCTCTGGGCGTGGCGGGGAGGTGAACAAAAGTTGGCGCTTCGGCGTAACGGTCGAGTGACGGACATGACCCGCGGAGCGCGGAACACGTCCAAGGAAATGGGCAGAGACGCCTTTTCTTCAGACAAAACTATATATCCCAATGTGCGTCTCTAAGCTAAATGTTTTCAATCTGTTACATGTTTTCCCATGACAAGATGATGCCAAATCAAAAGCGTTGTAAACTACAAAGTTTCATGGATAATTGAGAGTTACAATCGTCATGTTGGTGGTTTGTCTATTCGAGGTCACTTAAAACATTTAAATTTCAATTTCCATTTTTTTTAAATTGAGACCTAGATTTCCTTTACAAGGTAATGTCAAACCAAAAAGTTTTCAACTAGAGAGTTTCAAAACTTAGCAAGATCTACATTTTTTTTTGGTTGTTTCCCCATCCGACATAGTAGTGCTAGTGACATTGTTCACAAATCTTAGAAATCTCTCTCATAGTTTCATCAACTATATATGAGATATGTGTAAATCTTGTGAACAATGTTACCGCGACATCGTCGGATGAAGAAATGGCCAATATAAAAGGTGTAGTACATCTTTAGAAGTTATACAACTTTTACGTGCTTGACTTCTTCTGCTGAAATCATTGGATGAACCAAAAATGTTGTGCGAAGTTGTAATTTTGAAATTCAAATTTCAAATGTTCTCAATAAAACATGACAAAAGTAATAGCGAAGAAGAATACAATATCTTGATATATATACAGCATTATTCTTTAAAAAAATAGAAAGAAAAACTATCACATTTGGAGTTACTATGAGGGAGAAAGACTAGTTACAAGTTTTGGCCACAGATTAAAAAAGAAAAATCAGAGTTCTTGAGTCCGAAGGCCTCTGCAAGCATGTCTCCATATGCGGTCCCGCTCAACGATCAAGGCTCGGTTGGGGCGGCCCGAGCCGGCGATATGCGGGTGAGTTAAACCCGGTGTAGACTGCGAAGGCGCGAGACGTGGGATTTTTAAGGTGTGTTTGATGCCCCGGATATGCCCCCGACCGGGGCCCCGTCGTCGCGTGTGTCGGTGTTTGGTTACCGCTCTCGCCCCCGAGCCGGGCTCCCCTTTCGTGCAAAAAGTGCTCCATGGCCGGGGCTCGAGGAACGGCCGAATCGGCGTTCCTCCCCGGCCGGGCTCGCTCCGTGCTCCCTCGTGCGCGCTTATCGGGGAGGTAATCGAGAGGGATTTCACCCTCGATCGTCTCGCCTACCGCCTTCATGAAGTCGAAGAGGAGCGGGCGGACGGCCATGGTCTTCTTCCAAGGGTGGATCGGCCTCGGATGAAAAGGTCAACCACTACGCCCCCAAGGTGGAAGAGTTGGCCGGGATCCTCCTCAAGGCCTTGGCCAAGAAGGACGACGCCAGCGAGGAGGAGGAGGAGGAGGAGGAGGACGAGGACTAGGCCGGCGGCCTTCCTCCTTTTTTTAATAAAATATATATTATTGCTTTGTGTGTTGCTCCCTCTGTCCCTGAATGTAAAATTTGATTTGAATCTTAACTTGTTCAATGTAAAATTTGTCAAAAACAAACAAACAATTAACTGTCGGTTGTGCTTTGGAAAATACAGTCGCCGTTGAGTGCCGAGGAGACGGCCATTCGGGTATGGCGGTCGCCCGGTTACGTTTTTCCGAGCAACCGTGTTTTGGAAACGCCACATTTATACCCCGCCCCCGCCCCCTCCCGTTATCCAACACTAACTTCTCTTTTCGTGCCCCTCTCACGGGAAAGCCGGACTCGCCCGCCCACGATCGTCGACATGGCCGCCACCCGGGGAGGAGATGAAGTTCGGCTGTGGAGCGCCTCCATGCCGCCCTCACCAAACCGAACGGCTTGGCCGACGATGTTGGCCTGCCAAGGGTGAATCAGCCCCTCGAGGAGAGGGTCAACTCCTACGCCCTCCAGATCGACTCTCTGGCCGATACCCTCGCCGAGGGGATACCGGCCAAATTGGAGGAGGAGGCCAGGAAGGCGGCCGCCAGAAGCCGGCCAAGCGGGCGGCCAAGAAGGCCAAGAAGGTGGCCTAGGTTCTCTCTTTTTTTATGTTAATTTATCATTTGTCCGATTTGTGTGGATGTGTAAGATACAATGATACGCGGTGGTTAATTTGCTAAGGAATCGGTTGTTGGTTAATCCGCTGTTGCATGGCAATCTCTTTATCTTTCGTTAATTTGGGTTATCTTTGTTTCCTTGTATCAGTTTAATATGATGCGTGTCAATCTTAATTTTCTATCATTTGCGCGGCACACGGGAGATGATGTATCTAGCGATGGGAGGACGAACACCGTGATCCCGAGTAACCTAGCGTTCCTATCTATGCTATTGGATGAGCGGGTTTGAATGGGCTCCACCTACCCGCGAGCTTGCCGCCCGACGTTGGCGGGCGCGGGCGCTGAGCGGGGGCGACACTCTCCGTGGCGAGGACAGGCCGAGGTTACATGGATGGGATGGAGGCATCGGGAATGCGGCGTAAGCGGTTTTCAAAACTCGGTCGGCGGGGGACGGGCGCGAGAGGGGTTGTTGCCGTCGTGGTGAACGCTAGCTCGAACGCAGCGGCCGGCCCGGCGTGTGAACCGGGCGGACACGGCGGCGTTCAAGGTGACCTCAACGGCACGGGGAATAGCTTGCCTTCAAGCCGACGAGCCTCGAGGTGCCAAGATAAGAAAGAAGGGAGAGAGTTCAGCCCGGCTAACTATATAGCCATGCCGGCCCGGGGTGCTTTCGCGGCGGCCATGGGCTGCGTGGCGCGGGCGAATTAATGGTAGACACTGAAGCAGAGAAGTGAGCATTATAACACACGGATTATATTACAACTAATTAAAACATCTCGGTCTTCGTTCCATCTAGATCTACGTTTCTTGAACATCCTTTGCTAGTGCTAGGTAAGGATCGAACACACTATGCACACCATATATGCATCACCTACGACGCGTGCACACTTCCAAAAGCTACCAAAAGTTGTTATATCTAGCTAGGCGTCACCCTGCAAGCGTGAGCAACTCCCCGCATTGGAAGAACGGTACACTCATTCCCACAAGCCATCAACGAAGAACAAAGTAGACTAAATCGGCGATCCTGCACTACTCGGCTGCGGTACTCCCACGGTTGACTTCCACGCTCAGACTCCGACCATCCGCAATGTCGCCCACAGCCCGCGACTGTTTTGCCGAAGATGCCGTGTTGGCGAGGGCACGGCGGTTGGGCGAGACAGGGAGATGACGGAGAAACCGAAAACCCGGGCTGGATCTACGGCGCCACCATGACTCGTCGCTCAATCGCTATTGCACGTGCGCGGGGCGTGCATAGTTACTGGTGCCCCGCGTCGCTGCCGTCACGGCGTGGCCGCCGATCCCCCGCAAGCGGCTTTCGTGCGGTGTCGCGTCATCGGGCGCCGTGTTCATCCCCAGAGAGCAAGGGCGTGCACGACGGCGAGTTCATGCGCATGTTGGCGTGAGCGCAGCATGTCGGACGAGGGCACAGCGGTGCCAGCGACCATCGGCCAAACGCGGCGGCGAGGGCCCCGAAGCGCGCCTCGGGTTGCCGACGATGGCGAGATTGGTGGCAGGGTGCGCCATTCCTCGTTACGTTGGAAAACCCGCTCCGGTGGGATGCTTTCCCACCATGGCGTCGCCGCACACCTCGCCATACGCTACAGTGCGGCGCGAGAATGGTGAGGGTCGTCCATGGGATCCTCTGCCTCCTTGGCGGGCGGATGGCAACCAATGCAAGCATCTCCGGCGGAAGCCACGCTGCGTAGTGCTTGGCGAGGGCGGAGCGGCGCCCGGCGGTGGTGCTACGTGGAAGGCGGCAGCGTGAAGCTAAGCTTATGGCGGCGGCGGCGGCGGCGACGGCGAGATAGATGGCAGGGCGCGGAAGTGAGTTCGCACCAATTTACGCGGTGTAGAGAGGTGGCGGACGGACGTCGTGGAGAGTAGACTCGCCGCGGCGGTCACTTTGTACTTACGGCGCTTTTTAGTGTCGCGTGTGCGTAGTTGCAAACCCGCGCGGTCGGCAAGCGTGGAGTACTCCGTCGTGCCGTCAACCAAAAAAATGCAATTCTTTGACCTTTCAAAATCTAATTTGACCATTCATTTTATTTGAATAATGTATATAAATATTATCAATTTTATTATGACTTATTAGATCATTAAAGATATTATAATAATAGCTAATTTATTTTGGAATTTACACAAATATGTTGAATAAGACGAATGGTCAAATTAGATTTTGAAAATGTCAAAAAGTTATGTTTTTTGTTGGACGGAGGGAGTATCACTCACGCCTTTACACAACGCTGGGTCAACTGATAACATCCCTATTAAGCGGGTGGATCCACTCCACTTTCGGTTGACTTTTCACGGGTGCAAAATCTTGACACCAAGCAATGCACCGGCTGACGCGTTGTGATATTCAAGAAATTACCACAATAATAACATTGCATCGGGCATCACATGTTTCTGACATACTACATCGTAACACATCCAATGACAATACGGATAAGAGACGAGAATAATAAACATGTTCGTCTTCCTCATCAAGTCCTCCAACATGTGCTCCTAGTTTTTCTTCACGGTGTCACCACTTGGACCGCCCCGAAGCTTCTTCTTCATCCAAAGACCAGCTCCTCTTTCCAATTCGAAGGGCTTAACAACTATGATGCCAAGATCCTTCAAGACCTCGAAGTATTCCTTTTCAAATCGGTAGTAATGACAACGGCCGCTATTAGGGTAATTGAAAAACAGGCACACAAATTAGTGCAAAACTAGGGGCCGAGGCCCGGGACAACACGTCAACACTACGTAACGAAATACTCACCCCATTTCCTAGCACACTTGAAGTAGAGTCGGCCGCGGTTATCACCATCCTTCTTGGTCCGCGCCTCCACCACCGAGCAAGACTTGATCCGGACAAGCGATGAGCGGAACCCGCCGAGCTCACCAACTTGGATCCCATTGAAGCCTATTCCTCGCCCGTCCACCTCGAGATCACTCCGCCAAAGGAGACCGAGACATCGCGTCTCGAGCTCAGCTGGGAGGAGGGATGGAAGAAAACAAGAGATGGAATGAATCACGAGAGAGCGCGGAAGCATATCACGGAGGGAGAGCAAATGCAGGTAGTAGATCCCGGGGCGGCCCCTCCATGGGGTCTGCACTATGACCCTAACGGGGCGGCCCCACCACGTACAGTGCGCGGCTGAAGTGGCTTCTCTTTCATAGAAATACCATTCAATCGGCCGAAACGGCTTATTATACGTTGTGCCCGCCCAATTTTTTCGCCACGATTTTTACGGCCCGAGCCTTTACAAAACTCAAAAATTTTACCCGCCTCGTCACGAGCGGGCTGATTCATTTCGATCGGGGTGTTTGGTTCCTAGCCACACTCCTCCGAGGCGACTCTAGGGTTTTCGGCCGCCTCATCGACGCCGCCACGCAGAAAGCGCATCAGCGCCATTCAAGCCGACGCCCGCTTCCGCCCGGCGACCTCCTTCTCTCAAACGGCTTCTTCCTCCCGGGCCGGCCCGGCCATTCTAGGGTTTGATATCTAGCCCATCAATCTTGTGCTGCCCCTTTATTCTTGAACTCTACGGTTTGTTAGATTCCACTATTCTGAACTACCTTTTTGTTTTTCCGTGATCACATTGCCTCTCGAAGCCTGTTCGCTTGTGTTTAATATATAGTATTACGTATGTGAGAGAGAATAATTTGAAACAAGATGAAGCAAGCACAAGCGAAGCAGTCGACTAGTCCTCACATACCGTCTATTACGCATGTAATTGAACTATAATTTTATCATCATAATATGGATATATTGAGTTGTACATCTTGAACTTGACACCTCTTTGCTACCGGGCCTCTTGCTACTATATATAACTACAATTTTGTTGTTATCCTTTCGCTGCTTATTTTCTTTATAGATGAATATGCGTGCTCAAGTAAACACGACTGCCCGTAGAGTACTACTGGTATCTTGTCATACAAAAATGTGCATATTAAATGAACCGCCACGAAACTATAGTTTCTTTATACTCCACTATTCCTGAACTACCTTTTTTTGGTGATCTGTGCCCCTGAGAGCCTGTTCGCTTGTTTAATAGTATCGTGAGAGAATAAGCTGAAACAAGAAGAAGCAAGATTGCAAGAACAAGTGAGCAGGCTCTCGTCTACTCCTCATAGACTGCCTATTACGTAATTGAACTGTATAATCTGTATCCCGAGATGGATGTATTGAGTTGTACATCTTGAACTTGACACTGGCTACTACACTAATGTTGTTACCTTTGTGTTTTTGTTTTAGGAGACTGCAACTACTACTTCTTATTTTTTTTATAGATGAATATACATGCTCAAGAACAATGACGGCTCTATTAAATGAAATGTTACTAAACCGCAGTTTGTCTATACTATTCTATTCCCCGAACTACATATAATTTATTTTGTGTTCTCAGGACTCGGGTTTCTTGTAGTCCTAATAGGCGCCTATTGCAGAATTGAAGCGTATAATATTAGCCTCACATGGATACTTGAAGTGATTTCCATCCAACGGCCAGGGCATCAACGCGCTATCAATGTCGCCTTTGAATTTTTTGGTCGCCACGGAGTGAGGAAAGTGATAATTCTCGGCCGCTTATTTTCTTGATAGATGAATACACAAGCTCGAGAACACTAAGCGCTTCCGAAAAAGTACTACTACTATTTTGTCTTACAAAAATTTTCTGCTAAACGAACTGTTGCTAAACTACGCTTTGTTTATATTCTTCTATTCCTGAACTACTTCCTCCGCTTCGGTTTGTAAAGTCGCTTTGACTTTTTGGTACATCCATTTAGCTATGTATCTAGATACAATAGTATGCCTGGATACATAGCAAAATGGACGAACCGAAAAAAAGTCAAAAGTGACTTACAATTTGGAAACGGAGGGAGTGCAATTTTTTGTCATCTGTGCCTCTGTCCATTAGAGTGGCTATTTTTTCGTTGGTTCGCCAAACTTAACGCAACCCTCCTCCTTTACCCGGATTTGGGACCTCTGTTCATGTGACAAAGCTACTTCAGTGATTTCCATCCTACAAACAGCATCAACGCATCATCGGTCTCGCTTGAATTTTTCGACGCCGGGGAAGTGAGGAAAGGTTATTTTCTGGCCGCTTATTTTCTTCATCGATGAATACACAAGCTTGAGAACACTAAGCGCTGCCTCACGAAAGTACTACTATCTTGTCTTACAAAAATTTTCCCACTAAACGAACTGTTGCTAAACTACAATTTGTTTATATTCCTCTATTCTGAACTACTTCTTCCGTTTTGTTTGTAAGTCGCTTTGACTTTTTGGTACATCCATTTAGCTATGTATCTAGATACAATAATATGCCCGGATATATAGCAAAATGGACGAACCAAAAAAAGTCAAAGCGACTTACAATTTGGGAACGTAGAGAGTGCAATTTTTTGTGATACAGTGCCTCTATGGATTGTGTAGTCCTCACATTTTGCCTATTCTGTAATTGAATCTGTATAATATATTAATATTAGGGCTGGCTAATTTCCGTGTGACTGAAATTTTCAAAATGCTCAAAGCGGCAAGCTTTTTTTTTAGATAATGGATGAGAAAAACATCCGCCTCTACATCCCGAGGATGTACACAGACCAATTATTACATGTAGTGGCTAAAAAGGTAGAGCAAAACAAGTCTCTAAAACAGATAAAGAGAACTAAAGCAAATGATAAATGTGCTTCCACCCTCTATAGGAAACTCCAAAGTAATCATTTCTAGTTTTATGCTAATTAGCGAGAGTGTGTTCTTGTCTTGTTCATCATCTTTGGGTTCGGTACCGCGAGCCAATAGGCTCATCTAAAAATAACCTTCGACAACGAGAAAACTTCCATTTTGTTAAAGATAATATCGTTTCGAAAATGCGCCAAATGGCCTGACTTATAGCCGCGGACGCCAACCCAAATCAAGTTTCTAATCCTTTTATTCTCGGATTAGTAAGCCATGTACCAAACATATGGCTTATGTAGATCTAGGTTTGGTTTAGTCCAAGTAGCATAAAGAAGATGATCCTCCATACCATTTTCGAATACGGACAATCTTGGAAAAGGTGTTGGATGGTCTCATTCATATTACAACCAACACATTTACGGCTTGCTTTCCGGTTTTTCCTAGTGAGGAAAGCCGATAATTCTTTGCTTATCTTCTTCATAGATGATTACACAAGCATGAGAACACCGGCGCTTGCCGAAAAGTACTACTACTATCTTGTCTTACAAAAATTTTCCTACTAAACAAGCATTTGCTAAACTACGGTTTGTTTGCATTCTTCTATTCTGAACTACTTCCTCCTCCGGTTTGTAAGTCGCTTTGACTTTTTGGCACATCCATTTAGCTATGTATCTAGATACAATAATATGCACGGATACATAGCAAAATGGACTAACCAAAAAAGTCAAAAGTTTATTTACAATTTGGGAGGGAGTGCCATTTTTTGTGATCATTGCCTCGCCCATTAGAGTGGCTATTTTTTCTGTTGGTTCGCCAAACTTAACATAACCCTCCTCCTTTACCCGGGTTTGGGACCCTGTTCAGTGTGACGGCTACTTGGTGATTTCCATCCTCCCGCAGCATCAACGCATCATCCGGTGTCGCGCTCAATTTTTTCGGTCGCCGGGGAAGTGAGGAAAGGTGATAATTTCGCTGCTTATTTTCTTCATAGATGAATACACAAGCTTGAGAACACTAAGCGCTTCCGAAAAGTACTACTATCTTGCCTTACAAAAATTTTTCCCACTAAAACGATTTTGTTGCTAAACTATAGTTTGTTTATATTCCTCTATTCCTGAACTACTTCCGTTTGTTTGTAAAGTCGCTTTGACTTTTTTGGTACATCCATCCATTTAGCTATGTATCTAGATACAATAATATGCCCGGATATATAGCAAAATGGACGAACAAAAAAAAGTCAAAGCGATTTACAATTTGGAAACGAGGGAGTGCAATTTTTGTGATCTGTGCCTCGTGGATTGTGTAGTCCTCACAGTGTTGCCTATTAAGAATTGAGCTGTATAATATATTAATATTAGGGCTGGCTAATTTTTCGGGTGACTGAAATTTTCAAATCTGCTCGAGCGATGAAGCTTTTTTTTTTTAGATAATGGATGAGAAAAACATCAAGGCCTCTACATCAGGATGTACACGACCAATTATTACATGTTGTGGCTAAAAAGTTAGAGCAAAACAAGTCTCTAAAAAAAGATATAAAGAGAACTAAAGCAAATGGTAAATGTGCTTCCACCCTCTATAGGGAAACTCCAAAGTAATCATTTCTAGTTTTATGCTAATTAGCGAGAGTGTGTTCTTGTCTTGTTCATCACGCCGCAACCGGGCTCGGTACCACAGCCAATAGGCTCATATGAAAATAACCTTCGACAACGAGAAAACTTCCATTTTGTTAAAGATAATATCGTTTCAAATGCCAAATGGCCCAACTTATAGGCGGACGCCAACCCAAATCAAGTGTCTAATCCTTTTATTCTGATTAGTAAGTGTTGGCATTTGT